>WBNH01001850.1:0-19887 GCA_013401255.1 Urocolius indicus | reverse complement strand
CCCACAGCACACCCACTGCTGTGTCCACCTTGCTTATGGGTGTCAGGTGATGTGCAGCCAAAGGACAGCTCTGTGTGTGCTGGGGTGTGAGGCTGTGACACATCTCAGGGTCTGAAGATGGGCTGAGCAGTGGCTGGAGGTTCAGTGGGTCAGAAGCAGGGGCTGATTCTCTGGTGTCCCAGTTGCAGCAGGAGCCAGGCCTGCCCCTGTGCAGGAAGCTCTGCTATGCTGCTGGGGGCATTCCCTACCAGATGACCGGCAGCGCGCTCGGCTTCTTCCTCCAGATCTTCCTGCTGGATGTCGTGCAGGTGAGTGTGAGATGGGCATGGGCAATGGTGCTGCCTGCTCACAGCTTTTGGCCAGGATCTCTTTCCCTTTGGAGCTGTGCTTCCCATTTCCCCCTCAGCTGGAACCATTCCACGCCTCCTTGATCATTTTCCTTGGAAGAGCCTGGGATGCTGTTACTGACCCTGCTGCTGGTTTCCTGATCAGCAAGAGCCCAAGGACAAAGTATGGCAAGCTGCTCCCATGGTGAGTGTGCAGGCTGGAGCCTCAGGAGGGGCTTTGCTGAGCTCAGATTCCTTCAGAGCTTGCACAAGGAGGCAGCTGGGACTCCTCACAGGGAGTTTTACATGACTGTGGCTTACAGAGAATTACAGAAGCTCAGTGTCACACGGGCACTAAAGGTAACACAACCTGCCATGGAGGAGTCCAGGTGGCATTGCAGTGACAGAGGAGGAATGTGCTGCAGACTCCTACACTTGCTGTTCCTCCGGGGCCTCGTGTTTTTGAGGCTGTGGGGTTTGATGCTGAGAGTCCTGTGTGGCAGCACCTGCAGAGTTTGGTGGTCAGCTGTGCCAGGAGCTCATCCCCAGGCTGGAACCACAGGCAGCTCTTGCACGGAAGAGGGTTATCACTGCCCCCAGGGTTGTGCTGCAGGGCAAGGACTTGAAGTGGTTAAGAGAAGAAGAAATGCTGGATGACACAGTTTTCCTCTCAACATTTGTGTTTAGCCCCCCTCAAGCCCGACTGATGGCCACAGAACTGAGCAAAGCTGCTTCCTCTCACAGGTGTTGATCTTGCAGTGGTGCTGAAGCTGAGGAAGAGGCTGTGTTAGGTGGCTCAGCTTGTGAGAGGAGAAGTGTGAGCACTTTTATCTGAGCCACTCTGCTTCCTCCCCAGGATTGCATGCTCCATGCCCTTTGGGGTGCTCTGCTACTGCATGATGTGGTTCACCCTCCCAGATGCCACCCCAGCTTCCCTGAAATTCCTGTGGTACCTGCTCATGTACAGCTTCTTCCAGACCTGCATGACTGTAAGGAACCTGGGGCTTGACTCACTCACACATCCTTAGGCAAGGGATGGAGACATGGCCAGCTGGGGAGTCCCAGCTCAGCCTCCCCAGGCGGGGACCTGCAGCAGAGTGTAGGACAGCTCGAGCTGGGCACAGGGAGGGATGCAGGATGGCACAGACTGTCCCTGCTGGGGCACTCAGATGCAGGGGTGTATTTGAGTGCTGGAGACTTGTCTGGGCCACCTGAGTGTGGTGATGTGAACTTCTCCATCACTGCTTTGTGGGAGAGGAGCAAATCACAGGGTGAAAAGCTACCTGTGTGCAGGGGGTGACACACAAGGCAGGGTCATCTGCTGTGTGTAGGGATGAGGGGGGCTGTGACTGGCAAAGCAGGAGCTGGGTTTGAACTGTGCTCTCCCTAGTGCCACCACGTGCCCTACTCTTCCCTGACAATGTTCCTGGGAGGAACTCAGAGGGACCGTGACTCAGCCACTGCCTACAGTAAGTGTCTGTGCCCCTACAGCCCCCAGCCCTGCCAGACCCTCCCCAGAGGCTTTGCACAAGCTGCAGAGCAGATGGAGTCAACCAAAGAGATGAAACCAACCATCTTCTGCACAGAATTTACCTGCAGAAACACTTCTTAGATCTATATCTTCCCTAGGGAAGCCAGGACCCAGATTTATCAGCTCCAAACATTACATACAGCATCTGCTGCTGGAGCCAAGGGAAAGAACCAGAGCAGGCAGAAATAGTTCTGCTCTGCAGCAGCTCTGGGTGTTGGTGCCTTCCATTCCACTCCCAAAGCTGGTCTCTTACTTGATCTGAGGGACGTGTCCCAGCAGCCAGGGAGTGGGACTGAGGTTTCTCTCCTGGTCATCCTGACAGGAATGGGGCTGGAGGTGTTCAGCACACTCCTGGGGTCTGCAATCCAGGGGCAGATGGTGGGCAGTCACCATGCCCCCACGGTCAATGGCTGTTATGTCTTGAACGAGACCCTGCCCACCAGCAGCAGCTCCAGCCTCACAAGCTCTCTGGAGAACACAGTAAGGGCTGCTCCAGCTCCTCCTGTGAGCTCTGGGGTGGATGCTGCTGGCCCTGCTGCCAGCTCTGTGTGGTGTCCACTTTGACACAGTGCACTGCCTCTCCTCCAGCGCAGGGCCTATGTGTTTGCATCCCTGCTCCTGGGCTCCATCTATTGCCTGTCCTGTCTGCTTCTTGTCTTTGGAGTCAGGGAGCAGCCTGGTAAGTCCATGGAGGTGCAGTTTGGAGGGTGCCTGCTGGCAGTGGGTGGTGAGGATGGGGTTGCAGAGGAAGGTGTGAGGCAGAGGGGGCTGAGCTGCTGTGTGAGGGGCAGCTCTCTGGGTGAGGGGCTCAGAAACACAACATGAGCTTGGACACTGAGACCCAACTCAGTTCCTGCTAGACAAGGGGGACAGGGAAGGTTCTGGCTGCTGGGGAGCTCTTGGGAGGAATGTGTCCTGGGCCAGGGTCTGCAGCCCTCCCCAGATGCAGCAGCACAGCCCTCCTGTGCCTCCCACCCTGCCACGGTTGTTCTGGCAGCTCCAGCTCCAGCCCTGCTGTGTGTGTCTCTCCTCTCAGGTCCCCTCAGCCCCCTGGGGAAGGTTGAGCTGCCCTTTGCCAGCTGCCTCAGGATGATCATGGGACACAAACCTTACACCCAGCTGCTGTGTGGCTTCCTCTTTGCATCTCTGGCTTTCCAGGTGAGAGACCTGCCATGGCAGAGCAAGTTACCCAGACAGAGAACCTGAGCCCCCCAGCCACACACATCTCCGTGTTGCTTTCCCAGATCACACAGGGGATCTTTGCCTTCTTCTGTACTCATGCTGCAGGGCTGGCTGGGAAGTTCCAGCATTTAGTGCTTATCATGTTGGTAAGTGAGCTCCAGGTAGAGCTTCCCAATGGGGGGATGATCCCTGGGTCACCCCAGCCCTCAAGCACTGG
Organism: Urocolius indicus; assembly: GCA_013401255.1. Taxonomy (NCBI): domain Eukaryota; kingdom Metazoa; phylum Chordata; class Aves; order Coliiformes; family Coliidae; genus Urocolius; species Urocolius indicus. Next base: position 16,631 of record WBNH01001850.1, on the reverse strand, counting down.
CAGCTCAGCCTCCTGGAGTCACTGCCACTGCTTCTGCCCATCAGCAAAGACCTCACCCAGGCAGAGACTGGCAGTCCTGAGGGGTTTGCTGAGACTCCCCTTTGGTTCTCTCCTCAGGTCACAGCTTCTCTCTCTATTCCCTTTTGGCAGTGGTTTTTGGGGAGATTTGGAAAGAAAACAGCAGCATCTCTGGGCCTGGCAGTGAGTTTGCCCATGGCTGGGGACTGAGAAGCCCTGCAAGGGGACAGCCTTACCCCAGCCACTCCTGGTCTGTAGGGAAGAGAGCTTGGCCCTGAGCACAGTGTCCTCTGCTCTCTGCTTACCAGGGGTCAAGGCAGTAGTTGGTGGCAGCTCTGCATTTCCGTGTGTCTGGATGCTGCTGGTGTGGGTGGCTGTGGCTCTGCAGAGCTCTGCAGGTGCAGGGAGGCCGAGGGACTGGCCCTGGGACAGCAGGGAAAGGATTTGATGTCTTTTCAGTGTCACCCAACCAAGAGCTGAGGCTCAGGCTCCGGGTCTGGAGAGCAGTGCTGTGCTGGAGCAATTGCACCAGGCTCCTGTGCACTTGCTGCCATCCTCCTGTGGCCTCTGTCCTGCTCCAGGGTCCTGCACACTTGATGCCAGTGACCCGAGTTCTGCACTGGGAGAGCAGGAAGGGTTGTGCATGGTGCTTGGCAGGGGCTGGGACACAGCCTGCTCATCAGACACATCCAGGCTGCTGCCTGGCTCTGCAGCTCAGCAAGGAAATCCCATTTGGCATCCTTGCAGAATTAGGTCCTCAAATCCCATGGAGGATCTGTCTCCAGATGCCTCCCTCACAGGTACCAGGTGCCAGAGCACACCCAGCTTTCCACTTGAAGCACTTGGCCCTCTGTAACCCTTTCTTACCCATGAGGAGGGCTTTGCAGCCCGTGCCAGCCTGTTCAGGGCACAGGGGACAGAAACAGTTCTGTCTATGAAAGGTGTGGGGCAGGGGCCAGCGTGGGCTTTGGCTGGGTGGGTGGGTGCAGGCTGCCTGGCAGCAGCCCCCTGGCACACGTGCTTTTCTCTTCCTCTTGCCACCGCAGCTGATCATCCCAGCCCTGGTAGCTGTCACCCAGGTGATGCACAACTTCCTGGCCTTCATCTTCCTGGTGATGATGGCAGGCTGCAGCATGGCTGTGCTCTACCTCTTACCGTGGTGAGCAGAGGCACCTCTGAGCCTCTTGTCAGGGGGAGAGGAGGGGAAGGTGACGGGGAGAGCAGCAGCCACGACGTGCCAAGGCTGCCTGTTTGCTCCAGAGTGGAGTTCTGCAAGGGGCTCTGCTCTCTCCCTGCTGCTTGGGGAGGGTGCAGCTGCCAGGGGGGAGTCACCCAGGCAATGTCCCCAGGTCCATGCTGCCAGACACGGTGGACGACTTCATACTGAGGAACCCCAACTGCCCCAACCTGGAGTCTCTCTTCTACTCCTTTTATGTCTTCTTCAACAAGTTTGCAGGTGGCCTTGCCGTGGGGATATCGACACTGGCTTTACAGTAAGCCCTTAACACCACCTCCCCCATGTTGCCAGCACAGCACAGGCACTTTCCCCTGCTGTGTCCCAGAGTGTTGTAAGGAAATGATGGAGTGAGTCACAGGGGGGTGTCCAAATGCACCTTCCCAACATCTGCTGAGAGCGAGACGAGCAGAATGGAGTGGGAATTCCTCAAAACTGAGCCTCCCATCCCGGGCTCCAGAGTGATGGAGGCATCTGTTCGCCTTTCTGTGGGCACCCAGTGAGGCTGGGGGAAGGAAAACCGTTCTCTTCAGTTTTGCAGGTTACCGTGCTGGAGACTGCACCTACAAACCCTCCATCGTCCTCACCCTGCAGCTCCTCATGGCCCCTGTCCCAATAAGCCTGCTGCTCATTGCCATCATCCTCTTCTGCCTCTACCCCATCAACGAGGAGAGGAGGAAAGAGATGAGAACGGAGATGGAGGCGATGGGGTAAATGTGAGCAGCATCCCTCTGGGGCTCTGCTTCGGTCCTGACCCCACGCACAGACGTCCTGTGGGAGGGGAAGGACTGTGTGTGTCCAGCTCCCTGTGCTTGGGCTGCTGTCCTCTCGAGGGATGCACTTCCCAAAGGGTTTCAGGGACTTGTTTTTGGAGGTGCCAGCTTTCATGAGTGCTCATGTGCCTCTTGACAGGCGTCAGGTAGAAGGCGGCAGCCGAGAGTAAAGCCCCAGCTGGACGTGGATTTGCTGCGCTGTGGGAACGCGCTGCTCTGGGGAAACTCCTCACCTCCTGTCCTTCCCTGTCCCCCATCCCAACGGCCTGCTTTGCATCCTCACCCCCTCCCTCTCCCTGCCACAGCAGCCACAGCGTGGGGAGGGGGTTCTGCTACAGCCCCAGCCCTGCCACCTCACCAGAGCTGCTTTCTCCAGAGTTTGGCCTCGCCGCTCTTTTGGCAGGTCCTGACAGATTTGGGCAAGGCAGAAGCGTGCTCTGCTTCTGGGAGAGACTGCAGTGCTTGGGAGAAAGGACCCCTGCCAGCCCCAGAGGGCTGCTTGCACACCCTGAGATGTCACTGAGCCCTGTGGCAAAGCAGCCACGGAGAGCACGGGGGTTGTTTGTGAAAGGAAGCTACTTCGGACCAGTTTTTAGCTGCCCTCTCACAGAGAAAGGCTGAGAAGTCCTTTGAGCAAGGGTCAAGTTCAAGCCAGTGGTGGTTTCTAGCACGTGCAGAGACAGTGATAGCTGGCAGCAGGGTGGTGGAAGCCAGCTCTGTCCATCGCCTGTGCCTCGTCACATGAGTCACTCCCAGGAAAGCAGGAGCTGCTCAGCACAAGGGGCTGTGGGAATTGGCCACGCTGCCTCCAGGCAGGGAAGCTGGAAGGCTCTGGTAGCTTGTCCTGGGTTTTGGGAGGTTATGGCAGGAGAATGGAATGAACATCCAGAAGAGCTGAGCTACATTTAAGCCGTAGCCCATAAGCTCCAGCTCCCACAGCAGCGTGTGGAGAGAGCTGCTCAGCACCCCCACATCTCTCCTGGCAACAGTGAGGGGGCAGTGAGGGGAGGAGAGGAGAAATTAGCCTCTCACAGCTGGTTGTGCTGAGCCACACTCAGCCTTGTGCAGAGGCAGAGAGAGAGTGAGGCTGGTTATTTTTAGGGCCGGGGTTGAAGCTGACCGTCGGTTGACCTTGCAGCTCTCCAGTCTGGTGCACACTGGCAGGATCTGAGCAAATTACTCCCCAGTTGTGCTCTGAATTAATTTGAAGCCTTTAGGTCTTGTGGTGCAGCTCAGCACCCGGTGGGGGAGGCGGTGGTGGAAAAGCCACGTCAGGGCACCTGCAGGAGCTACACGGCAGGCTGGATCCACAGCAAGCTCTCAGATGCACAAAGGGCTGCCTCTTCTCCCTTACCTTTCTCTCTTTTTATTTGCTTGCTTTTGTTGTCTGGACTGTGAAGGATGTCCCTTGGGATGGCTGCAGTCAGGTGTGGGGAGAGCTGCTGTTTCCAGCCCTTGCTGCCTCCCTACTCATCACCAACCAGCAAAAGCGCCTTTGGGCATGGATGAAAGGCTCTGATTGCTGGGATTGCCTGCAGAAAGCGTGGGTTGTGTTCAGAGGCGTGCAGCCCTTGGGCTGGAGGAGTGGGCTTCAGCTGGAGCTCCTGCCCCACAGCACAGGGGCTGTGAGTGAGAGGAGCAGGGAGCTGCTGCTGGCACGCTGTGGAGCAAATCCTGTCCCATTCACCTGTGTATCAAATCATATCCCATGTATGTTTTACACCACTAAATCTGAATGGTCACACTTTTTTCCTCTCCACGTGTCTTATGAGTTCTCCCAACAGAGAGCACTTTGGGGCAGAATTCACTTGTTTTCAAACCTTCCTCTACCAAAATCTGACCTGAACCTTTCCTGGAGCTGGGCCCTGAGCAGTGAGGGGTGGTCAAACCTGGCTGACACGTCCCCCTCAACGTGCTGGTTTGTTGCAGAGGCTGGTGAGACGAGCAGGTTCTGCCGAGGGGTTAAAACCCAAACCACCCAGGGTGAGAGCTGCGTGAGGAGGCTGCGGCGCCTGGCGTGTGCCAGCGTGCCCGCGCCAGCACGGCGAGGGCTGCAGCGTGGGCACACGCCAGCAGGATTTTCCCCTTTCAGATCCCTGTTTCTTGCTGGCCCAGCAAGGCAGCATTCACCAGCAAGGATGAGAGCGTGCCCTTTCTTTTCCTGATGCTTTTCATCAGGGCTCTGAGCCTCACACATCAGCCCCGGTACTATTTTCAGCATTTAAAAGCTGCAAGCGAGGCACAGCAGCAACTAAAACTTGCTTCATCCTATTGTCTGCTACCAGCCTCCTCCTCCTTCTCCTCTCGCATCCCATTTTGAGGCACTTACTGAGAATTCTGGCTTTTTATTAGTCTCTCGGCTGTCCTTGGAACTTCTCTGTTCCCTCATGGACAGCCGAGATCATCCCCTTGAAGCATAGAAATAGGACACTTTGAAGCAAAAAGCCCTGAGCCTGGAGAAACTCTTTATTTTTACTGAAAGAAAAAAAAAGAGAGAGAAAGTAGTTGCTGTTGTTCCCAGCAGAAAGTGCTTTTGGATGTGGGATTGTGCAACCCGGCAGCTCTTTTCGTTGAAGCTGCCCCAGTATCGGGGGCCACTTGTGACCTCCCCCCAGCCCTGTGAGGAGCAACCACCGTTCCACAGTTATCTTCTCTCCTCTCTGGCTGCTGCTGCTGCCCTGGCATGTGCCCGCTGCTCTCAGCTGAGGCACGAACTGATGCCAGGAGCTGAGAAAATGCCTGAGAGCCCGCTCTGGGGCAGAGGAGTGCCAGCCCCTCAGGCTGCCTAGCTTTGACCATCCTCAGCTCTCCACAGCGGCGCTCTGCAAGGAGCCGAGCCCAGCCGGTGGCAGGCGCTCGCTGGGCTCGGAGCGGGGTTGACCTCGCCGCTCCCCGGGCCCCCCGGAGCGGGGTTGACCTCGCCGCTCCCCGGACCCCCGGAGCGGGGTTGACCTCGCCGCTCCCCGGGCTCCCCGGAGCGGGGTNCGGAGCGGGGTTGACCTCGCCGCTCCCCGGGCTCCCCGGAGCGGGGTTGACCTCGCCGCTCCCCGGGCTCCCCGGAGCGGGGTTGACCTCGCCGCTCCCCGGACCCCCGGAGCGGGGTTGACCTCGCCGCTCCCGTTTCCATGGCAACCTCGCGGTGCCAAGATGGAGGCCGGGGCTGGGCAAAGAAGGAGGGAGGGAGGGAGCGGGAAACGGGGATGGTGGGGATGGAGGTGATGGAGGAGGGAGGGGGAGCGCTGAAGATGGCGGCGGCCGCGGGTGGGGGCGGAGGCGGAGGCGGAGCCGGGGCGGGCGGGCTCGATGGCGGCGGCCGAGGCTGCGCACACGTGGCTCCTCCTCCGTCGGGCTGCGGGAGCTGCGGGTGCGCGACGGCACCGGCACCGGCACCGGCATGGGCGTGCATGTGGAGACCATCGCCCCCGGCGACGGTGAGCTGCGGCGTGCCCTTTCTCCCTTTCTCCCCTTCTCCCATCCTTTCCCCTCCAGGCTCTGCCCCGCTGCCAGGCGGGTGTGTGGCCGTGGGTTGAGCCGTGTGTGTCTCCCCCGCAGGACGGACGTTCCCTAAGCGCGGCCAGACGTGCGTGGTGCATTACACGGGTGAGTGCCGCCGCTCGCGGGGCTCGCAGGGTGCGGCTGCCCCTTCCCTCCCCGCCGCCGCTGCACACACAGCTCAGCCCAGCTCAGCCCAGCTCAGCCCAACCCAGCCTGGCTCGGCCACCCGCAGAGCCGACGGGTACCGGGGGCTGCCCCACGCACCCCCCCGGGTACCCCCTACAGAGCCGACGGGTACCGGGGGCTGCCCCACGCACCCCCCCACCCACCCCCCCCCGCTCCCCCCACACAGCCCCCGGCCGCCCGGGGCTGCCCCACGCACCCCCCCACCCACCCCCCCCCGCTCCCCCCACACAGCCCCCGGCCGCCCGGGGCTGCCCCACGCACCCCCCCACCCACCCCCCCCCGCTCCCCCCACACAGCCCCCGGCCGCCCGGGGCTGCCCCACGCACCCCCCCACCCACCCCCCCCCGCTCCCCCCACACAGCCCCCGGCCGCCCGGGGCTGCCCCACGCACCCCCCCACCCACCCCCCCCCGCTCCCCCCACACAGCCCCCGGCCGCCCGGGGCTGCCCCACGCACCCCCCCACCCACCCCCCCCCGCTCCCCCCACACAGCCCCCGGCCGCCCGGGGCTGCCCCACGCACCCCCCCGGGCATCGCCCGGGTGAACGGTCCGGATGGACCGCGACCCTTCCCAGGGGAACCGGGCAGGGTGTGGAGGGGGCTTGTCACGTCCCGAGGATGGTGTGTCCTGGATGGAGGAAAGGGAAAGGAACCCTTGGCCGTGCCCCGTGGAGCTGGGGAAGCCTCGGTGGTCCCCGTGGGAGCCGTCGCTCCCGCTGCGCTGTCTGTGGAGGGGCCCTTTCCCACCCCTTTCCTACCCTCGTTTGGAGGCTGCACCGGGAAACGGGCAGAGGAACCCCAGGTACAACCCCCCCCTGCCCCAGCCAGCACCCAGGGGGTCCCTGGGGGGTCCCAAGGCAGCACAGGCTGGGTTGAGAGCCCCCCACGCTTGGCTGTTTCTATGGGAGTGAGGCAGATCCCCTGGAAGCTTTGGGGTTCGTAGTGTGGGAGCAGAGTCCCCTCCCCATGGCAGAGATCCCTGTGCCCCCCACCATGCCATCCCCACTCCCCTCAGCCCCTCCTCCGTGGTGGGGGTTGCCTGTGGGGCAGACACAGCCCCACAGCCCACGCTGGGTGGTTTTGAGGCAGCGTGGGGCACCGGTCCCGCGGGAGAACCCTGGTGTGGGTAACACAAGGTGCAGTTTGGGGTTCACAGGTAGCGTTTGGCCAAGGGGCTGCCCCGGCTGATGGGGAAGGTTTTTTACTCCAGCAGCATTCTGTGAGCTCAGGGGGAAAGAAACCAACCTTGGGACCTTCCCCCAAAAATGCTTTGGGGGGGGATCTTCTCAGCCACCCTTCGAACAGCTCTGGCTCGTCAGGGTGGTGGCTGGGCTCCAGGGTGAAAACAAGTCGACCCATTTCTGCTAATAACTGATTCCCTTTCCCACCCTCGCCCATGCTGGGGGTCTGGGGGGTGCCCCTCTCTGCAGAGCAGAGCCTGGGCAGCCCTGCCTACCAGGAGGCTTCGGCTGGCATCCAACCCATCTGCTTGTCCTCCATCTCCCCCCCTCCCTTCCCTCGTCCTTCCCATTTCCTCGTCAGGAGGGAGAGGAAGCAGCTTGGTCTGCCCCGGCCGCCCCGTTTCCTCCGCTGCTGGAAGAACAAAGAGAGGCTGGCAGGCAGTCAAGTGGCTCCCGGTGGGCCAGCGCAGCCTCCTGCCAGCCCTGCTGGCTCCCAGCCACGGTTCTTCCCTCCCACCCTACTCCAGCCCCCACCGTGGCTCTGTGGGTCCCATCCCCACGTCGCCAGGGCTGTCTGACCTGCCCCAGCAGACCCTCCCCAGCAGCATGAGCGAGCTGAGCTGTGCTGTGCGTGGGAGCGCTTCCCTCCTTTCCTTTTTGGCGTTGGTTTGTTGTTATTGTCTCCTTTTGTCCTTTATCCTCCCCGGTTCCCTTTGCAGGCGGCCCCTGCTCCCCCTTCCCTGCCTCAGAAATCAAACACCTTGTGGCCCTGGTGGCTGTTGGCTGAGCTCTACCCATGGCTCTTGGTGAGCTGCAGGAACCTCCCGGTGCCCAGTGCCGTTACCTTCCCTTGCCCAGCCCAGAGCAGCATTGCTGCAGGAGGTGCTGTGCTGCCAGAGCCCTGTGTCAGCTCAGGCCCCTGGCTGCCCTTTGCTCCGTGGGTGCTGGGTTGGTGCAGCTCCTGCTCTGGTTTGTTGGGGTGGTTTTTTTTGCTTAAAAACCATTTTGGTGAAGAAAAACAGTGAGGGAGCACGGGGGAGCTGACTCAGCTGCGTGGTGGCTGCCTCTGCCCCAGCTCCAAGGGGTCTGGCCCCACCACGAGCAGCCTTTCATCCCAGGGCAGGGACAGACAGACGGGAGGGCAGCGCTGGGGGAGGAGCTGGGGAGCAGAGCAGCCTCTGGGCCACCTACCTGGGAGATGGTCGCTGGCACTGTGGTTGCTGAGGTAGGAGCTGGACCCTTTTCCCCCCTCCCTCAGTCCCTGCTCTGTGCGGGAGGATGTGGCTGCAGGGAGCTGGTGCCACATCCCAAGTGGCCTCTGATGTGAGATTTGCTACAGAGGGCTGCTCAGGAAACCTCAAATCCAGGCTGAAGCTCCCCAGCGTGCTGGGGACTGCTCCCAGTGACTGGCGTGGGGTGGGAGGGCTGTGTAGGAGCGTGTGGATGGGGGGCCAGGAGACCCCTGAGTCCCCCAGAGTGCTGCCAGGGCTGGGTGTTGCTGCTGTGCCAGGGGAGGGCACCAGCCCGTGGTTGCCCCAGGGGCTGCCACACACACACAGCACCAGGCAACCAAGATGGTCCCTTCCCAAGTGTGTAACTGCAGTGGGTGGCTTGTGGGAACTCAGTGCCTTCTCCCCAGAGCTCCCCTTACCCTTCCCTTCCCGTGCTGGGGGTCCTCTCTCCTGCCAGACAAGCAGTGGGGGAGCCCCCTCCCATGTCCAGCTGTGGGATGGGCTGAAGCGCTGCTGAGGGGCAGCTCCAGCCCTGGGATCTAAAGCACGTGGCAGAGTTTGCTGCTTTAAGCTCAGCTGGGCAGCTCTGGCCTGATGCAGGGGCTTGGAGCTTGCCAGGTATCCCAGGCCCTCAGGGAAGGGTTTCCCATCCTGTCCCTTCCTCGGGTGCCTGCCCCACTGCTCCCATCTCCGTGTCTCTCCCAGCCCTCCTGGAGAAGCTGCCTCTGTGCAGGAACCCCTGGGCAGTGGATCAGCACCCCAGGCCAAAAGCGATGGAAGGGGGCATCCAGCAGACCCCCCCAAGCCTGCAGGTTTCTCTTGGGGGCTGCTCCAGCCCAGCTCTCCTGCTGCTCTGCCCTCCCTGGGGACTGCAGCCAAGGGGCATGTTGCAGCAGCATCTCCCAGCCGCTGCCAAGTGTGGCAGAGACCTGGCAGGGCCGAGCTGCCCACCTGGGGCTGGGGCTGCTCTGCACAGCCCCCTGCTCTGCCCCAGGCTCTTCCTCACTGGGGTTCCCACAAGCCCATCTCCTTGAGCTCTGCCCTGCTCGTGGGGCTGGCAGCTGGGCTGTGCCAGAGCCTGGCTGCTGCTCCTGGGCTCCTAGTGAGGCAGCTGCTTTTGCCAGAGGATGCTTTGGCCTCTGGTAATAGCTTTAAGATCTCGTTATCTCCTCGCTGGGGGATGGCAGGGATGAGGAAATGGTTGCTCATACTTGTCCAGGGCTGGAGAAATCTCCCGGGAGCCTCTCGGGCAGAGAAAGTGCCTGGGATGAGGATGCTGGTTCTGAAGCACCAAGAGCCTCTTTGTTTTCCCTGCTGGGGTGTGAGGCAGCCCCAGGTTGGGAAGCAGGGACAAGCTCCCTTGTGTCACCTTCCCCATCCTGGGCCAGGGATGGATTCCCCCAGGCTGCAGCAGCCAGCTGAGTCCGTTCATCCCTTCCTCCCGCAGCCAGGACGCTGCTGGCCCCAGAATGCTTCCCCAGGCTGGGCTTGGGCAGGTGAGGTTGGCAGCAGGGGTGGGCAGTGCCATCTACTGCTGAGCCAGGTCTGCAGCATCTCCTGTGCCCCTGCTGGTGCCCTGTTGTCCCCCTGGCACCTCTGCAGCAGCGGCTGCCCCACGAGCATCCTGCGAGACCCTGGGGCTGGCCCCTGGGGCTTCTCCTCTGTGGGTGCCTCAGGTATAAGGGTGGGACAATGAGCCCTCCTGTCTGTCCTCTCTCCTGCAGCCACTCCACAGCTCACTGTGAGGCCTGAGGGCTCTGAGTTGAGCTGAGGGGCAGCTGGGGTGGTGGCCAGGCCTGTCCTGTGCTGGCAGAGCAGCCAGTGCCAGGAGCAGTGCCAGGCAGGGCTGGGAGCACGTTCAGCCATGGCAGCTTTATCCTGAAAGGAGGAAATGAATAAGAGAGACCCTCCAGGTGTACTATTCCAAAGTGCAGGGCCACAACATGACTGGCTCAGCTGATGCTCAGAGCCCTGGAGAGAGGATTTCTGCTTTCTGTGACGTTAAAAGCTTGACTTGACACCCTGAAGGGAAAGGTGGGCTGCCAGCCCCCACCTCCAGCACCTTCCTGCAGCCCACAGGCTTCAGTGCCCGCTGCCTCTGCCCAGGTGAGGTGTTTTCCCCCCTGCTCAGCACCTCCCATGGCTGTGTGCCGTGGCTCTGCCTGGCAGGGCTGAGGTGCCCGGTGCCATCCTTGGCACAGACGTGTTTCCTCTGGGCCCTGGGTGGTGCCTCAGGGAAGGGAAATCCCTGTGCCCCACGCTCAGCTGACAGAGGTTGGTTTTTCCAGACCATGAGAGCAATTTCCAGCCAGGAAAACAGATTATTTTGGTGTGTTTTGGGAAGTGGGAAGCATTTGGGGAGGGTTTGATCCTGCTCTTGTTGTATAGGGCACTGCCTGTGGTACAGCAGCACCACAGCACAGACCCTGCTGCCCAGTGAAGCTGCTGCTCCTATAAGGCAGCTCTGGCTCCTGAGATTCCCCAAGAAGGTCAGGCCAGGAGCAGAGGGGAGGAAATTCCTCCTTTGCTCTTGTTGGGCAGTTATATTTAGCGCTGGGAACATCAGCCCTGCTCAGCCCTGAGCGAGGGGCTGCTCCAGCACTTCTGCTGCCTCCCTGTGTCCTCCTGCCTGGGGCTGGGAGGGTTTGACTGGACATCAACTGGTCACGGGGAGGGCTGGAGGCCAGTGGCAGCTGAGATGGGGCACGGGAGCCTTGCTTGTGGGAGCAGGAGGGTGGAAGCCTGCTTGTGGCGAGGAGCAGGAGATGTGTTTGGTGGTGGGATGGGAAGCTCCAGACCTGATCCTGCTGCCTCCAGAACGACTGGCAGCGGGGCTCTGAGGTGAGCACTGTGTGTCCCCCCCCCTCCACCATCTGCTCCCCTCAGCTGTGCTCAGTCCCAGCCCTTAGGAATGCAAAGCAGCCAGGAGCAATCCTGCCCAGCTCCAGGGCTGCTCCTGCCATGCTTGGGAGGTGCTGAGGGTGCAGGGATTTCCCCTCCAGGTCCCCATTTCCCTGGGGCAGAAGGGACTGAGCTGAGAAACATCTTTGCCTCAGAGCCACGTGAGCTGTGCCAGGGGGTGGTGACACTCAGCTGCCAGGTCACCGTGGCTGTGTCACCCCGGGCTCCCTCCCTGTCTCCCCAGGTATGCTGGAGGATGGGAAGAAGTTTGACTCGTCCCGTGACAGGAACAAGCCGTTCAAGTTCGTGATGGGCAAGCAGGAGGTGATCCGAGGCTGGGAGGAAGGAGTCGCTCAGGTGCTGCTGCTGCTGCTGTTGCTTGAGCTTCTCCCCACCCTGGCAGAGCTGTGGCGTGGGCACAGATCATTCCCTGCAGCTCCTCTCCTATTGTTCTGTGCTTGGTTTGGTTCCCAGCCTGGCTGCTGGGAGCTGTGGGTGTGAATATCACCTTCTGCAGTGCCACCTGGCAGATGGCAGGAGCGGAGCAGGGCCAGGCCCCAGTGACACCCACGGCCCGGCCGTGACTCAGCGCTGACGTTGCTCCCTGAGTCAGCTCTGGGGGAGCTCTGGGGCCTCCTGCTCACAGCTGAGGCAGCCCAGGGGGAGGCTGGTGGGCACAGCCATAGAATCACACAGTCATTTCAGCTACAAAAGCTCTTGAAGCTCCTGGAGTCCACCCCCTGCCCTCACCCTGCCCAGCCCAGCACTGACCCACAGCCCTCAGCACCTCAGCCCCATGGCTTTGGGATCCCTCCAGGGCTGGGCACTGCCCCAGCTCCCTGGGCAGCCTGGCACAGGGGCTGACACCCCTCTCAGGGAAGAAGCTCTCAGCCTCTTCCAGGCTGAACACTCCCATTCTCTCAGCCCTTCCCCAGCACCCTTGTGCTCCAGCCCCTTCTCCAGCTCCGCTGCCCAACTCCAGCCCCTCAGTGTCCCTGTGGCAGTGAGTGAGGGGCCCAGCACTGAACACAGCCCTGGAGCTGCAGCCTCCCCCAGGGCCCAGCACAGGGGGACAATCACCTCTCCTCTGGGGCTTTGGCTCCTGCCAGTGTGGCTGGAGGGATTGCCCTGGCATTCCCTGTCTTCAGCTGCGTGAAGCCCTCTCGGGCTCTGCTCCGTTTCCAGCCCATGCTGCACACCTTTCCTCCTTCCTATTCCCCTTCAGGCCACTCTAGTTTGTCCATCCCAGTGGAGGACAAGCAGGCAGGGACAGGCCTGTGTCCCTGTCAGCCAGTGCCTGTGCTCCTCTGCTGACAGCCCTGTGTCTCTCTCCCTGCCCCAGATGAGCGTGGGCCAGAGGGCAAAGATGACCATCTCCCCAGATTACGCCTACGGCTCCACCGGCCACCCAGGGATCATCCCACCCAATGCCACCCTCATTTTTGACGTGGAGCTGATGAAATTGGAATGACCCAGCCCAGCTCCCTGCCCTGGGGTAAGGAGGGGTGGTTGCTGGCAGCCAGCGTGGTGGGCTCAGAGCCCTCGTCCTCGGGACGGTGTGGGAGGGGGGATGGAGGTGGCAGCTCCTGGTTGTGGGTGGGAGTTGCTCTCAGGAGGTTGGTGGGCTGGGGGTCACCGTGGTGCAAGTTGCCAGCCTGGCAGAGTGGGTTCAATGCCATAGAGGCACTGGCAGTGCTGCCTGACCGTGCCTTGTGTCCCTTGTGTTGTGTTGCTGCGCTGTGGGGCTCGGCTGCCCACTCCTCCTCATGCCCCTCTTGCTGCTGGTGTGTGTGGGGCAGGATGGTGCTGAGCTCAGGGGTCTGTAGGTCCCAGGGTGTGCACAGGGTGGGTCTGTGCTCCCTGCTGTAACTGGCATTTGGCCCTGCTCCGAGCCAAGGGGCAGTTTGTGACACGGGGTGGCTTTGTCACACCACCCTTGCTCTCTCCTCTCTCCCCTCAGGTTTGGCACATGGAGGAATCCAGAATCTCAGCTTCAAGAAGAGTGCACATGACTTTGTATGGAGCTTTTCCTGATAGCCCACAACACTCATTGTATAACCTTACACCTTGATTGAATGCCTTTGGTCACTAAGCTTTGCCTCTGACTCTTCCTCCTCGTATCGTGTTTTTAATGTCTTTTTAAAACTACACACCAGGAACCTCAACTCTTCCTGGGGCAAGTTCTTCAGCTGGTCCTTGTTCCAGGTGCAGGTCACACATTTACCAGTGGCACACAGATGGGCTGCCCTTAGATAGGAGTCACTTGAACAAAAGGAAGCCTGTTGGTTACTTGTTTTGGTGCAGATTCTCTTGTGGTGTTTTCAAACCAGAAACTACTGCTGCTGCTGCTGCAAAAGCCACAGCAGAGTGAGGCTGTGGAGGCTCAGTGATGTGGAGAGTATAGTGCTAGGAGGTGTGTGTAGGCGCCCTGCCCAGCAGTGAGGTGAGGTGAGGGAGCAGCAGGGCCCAGCCCTGCTCCCCAGGAAGGCTATGGGGTTGTTCCTGGGGAGGGGGAAGCTGCTCTGCCCTTGCTTCCCTTTGTCCCTGCTGCCCTTTCCTGCTCCCACACTCACCCAGGTGGGTTTCCATCAGAGCTCCACCACACCCTGGCAGTTCAGTAGCTGACCTTGAGCTTACTTTGAGGAAAAAGGCAAACAGCAGATAAAGGCAGGGTGCTGTGTCCATGGGGAGGTGGTGGGGCTGGGAGGGGAGAGTCAGCTCCCCTCTCCCTGCAAAGGGAACCTCCAGGCCCCTGCTGTCCCTGCTCTGAGCTCCCCTGCCCCTCTTGTCCCACCACCTGATGCTGGTCATCGCTGCTTGCCTGGGCTCACACCACGTGTAGCTTCCCTGCTGCTGTCCTGGCGCTGCCCCCCAGTCCCTCCCAGCCCTGCCCGGTGCTTTGGTCAGAGGAATCGCTGCCTTTCTTCCCCCCCTGCAGACAGGTTGCCATCCACTTTTATTACTGCAATAAAAACGCTTTATGCTGGCTTTTCTCAGCACTGTGTCCTGGAGGTTCTTCCCCCTCGCCTGTCTGCTGCTCAGCACAGAGGGTGCTGTGCTGGGCTCACAGGGTGCTGTCAGTGCTGTGCTGGGTTTATGGGGTGCTTTGGGTACCATGCTGGCTCATAGGGTGTTGTGGGTGCTGTGCCAGCTCACAGGGTGCTGTGCATTCCATACTGGCTTGCAGGGTGCTGTGGATGCCATACAGGGCTCACAGGATGCTGTGAGTGCCATGCAGGGCTTGTGGGGTGCTTGTGAGTGCTGTGCCAGGGTGCCATACTGGCTCTGGAGGTGCTGTGAGTGCCATGCTGGGCTTGCAGGGTGCTGTGGGTGCTGTGCCAGGGTGCCATACTGGCTCTGGAGGTGCTGTGGGTGCCATGCTGGGCTTGCAGGGCGCTGTGGGTGCCACATTGGCTTGTGGGGTGCTGTGGGTGCCATGCCAGGGTGCTGTGCCTGCTCCCAGGGTGCTGTGGCAGCAGTAGGTGCCAGCCTCTGGCTGTGCTGACTGGCTTTGGCATGAGGCTCTGGGGCTGGCTGTGAGCAGGTGATGGTTCCCTGCTGGAGTGTCTCTAACTAATTGCTTTCCCAAAACCTATGGGGAGCATCTCAGCGTTGTGGCTGTGACTCAGCCTGGCCTGGGAGTGTGACCTCCCTGGGTGCCTCTGTCCGGAGCAGCACAGTGACACAGCTCCATGCGGGTCTGGTGGCCTCTGTGGTGCTGGACATGGGTGACACGGCACATGCCACGGCTGCTCTTCACAGGCCAGATCACCACAGACCTGAGAAGCCCGGTGGGGGTTATTTTTGGGTGCTTTTTCTCAGTGGTTCCCACTGGTTTCAGGCTTTGCTGCTGCAGCTCAGCCCTTTGCCAGGACGGGCTCACGCTGTGAGTTGCTGCCCAGCCCCGGCTCCTCTGACCCAGCCTTTGCCCCCTGTGCCACAATCCATGAGGCAGCCTCGATCGATGAGGCAGCAGCTTCCAGCTGCCCACTGAGGCCTTGGGAGCAAAGTTTGTGTTTCATGGGGCTGGGGAAGGTGCTGGAGGGAGCAGCAGCCGTGGGGCAGCAGCCGCTCTGCCACCGGGGCTGCCCTCAGGAGCTCGCCCAGGGTGCTGTGGGGTTGGGGCCAGGCTCTGCAGACATTGGCACTGCCCTTAATTGCTGCTCAATTAGGCAGAACGGGAGCTGCTGAGGCCCTGGCATCACCCACTGCCCTTCGCTGCTGCCGTTGCCAGGCGGAAGCTCCCGGCACTCTGCGGCTGCTGCTCCTGCAGAGCTTTTGGCTTTAATTATTAACCAGTGCCAGGCTGTGCCAGGCTGTGCCATGGCCACTGGGACACGTTCCTGTGTCCCCTGAGCGAGGGGAACCTGCTTGAACAGGGGCTGTGGCTGGGGGAGCTCTGCAGGGCCCTTCTAGCCCCCTCCCCTCATGGATGCTGTGATCCCAAGTGACACACTGATGGGTGCCCCTGGCAGTGGGATGCCTGTGGCAGTGAGATGTCCCTGGCAGTGGGATGCCCATGGCAATGGGATGCCCATGGCAGTGGGATATCCCTCGTACTGGGATGCCTGTGGCACTGGGATGCCCGTGGCAGTGAGATGCCCATGGCAGTGGGATATCCCTCGTACTGGGATGCCTGTGGCAGTGGGATGTCCCTGGCACTGGGATGCCCATGGCAATGGGATGCCCATGGCAATGGGATGCCCATAGCAGTGAGATGTCCCTGGCAGTGGGATGCCCATGGCAGCGGGATGCTCCTGGCACTGGGATGCCCATGGCAGCGGGATGCTCCTGGCACTGGGATGCCCATGGCAGTGGGATGCCTATGGCAATGGGATGCCCTGGCACTGTGATACCCCTGCCTGCCCCGTGCCCTGGCTCAGGTGAGCTCGACACTCAGTGTTGGCAGCTGCACGGGGCTGTGAGTCCTGGCCTGTGCCCCAGGGCTGCAGCTGAGGGCTGGCAGCGTGTGGGACGTGGCATCAGGGTGACGGCCGCGTCAGCCCCACGCGCCTGGCACAGCCGTCAGCCCACACAGAGCTGCTCTGCAGCCACAGCCCTGCTGCTGGGCCCAGCTCTGTGCCCCTGTGCTGACACAGAGTGGAGCGGGCACAGTCTCATTTCTGCCCCCCAGGATGCCCAAACCCCCCCCCTGAAAGCCATTCTCCCCCCAACCTCTGTCCCCATCCCTGCAGGGGTAGGATCCTGCATGGCTGTGGCTTCACCTTCCTCTTCCTCACCTGTGCCCTACCTGGCAGAGGTGTTGATCAGCTGAGGCTGCCTGGCCCCTCCCTGGGCTGGGCACGGCTATAAAACCCCAGGGCTGGGCAGAGGGGGCACAAGGAGAGCCAGGAGCTGTTGGCAGGTAAGTCCAAGGGTGACAAGGTTGAGCTCTGGGATCTTGCCCGTGCCGGGGTCTCGCCTGTCTGGGGCTGCTGCTGCTGCCTCTGACTGTGGAGGGGATCCTGCCTGGTTCCCACGGGGTTTGGAGATGCCTCTGGATTTGATCCTCATGCCCCAGCATTGGGATGATGCATTTTGGGGCACACGATGCCATGGGGCAGGGCTGGGTGGTGCAGCCTTGCCGTGGGTACAGCATCAAGCGTGCTGGG
>WBNH01001847.1:27849-43695 GCA_013401255.1 Urocolius indicus | reverse complement strand
GAGCTGAGGGAGCCCTGGCAGGGGCTGCCCAGATGGGCTGTGGAGGCTCCTTCTCTGCAGACATCCCAACCCAGCTGGACAGTCCCTGTGTGCCCTGCTCTAGGTGCTGCTGCTCTGGCAGGGGGGTTGCACTGGGTGAGCTTCCCAGCTCCCTTCCAGCTAGTCAGATCCTGTGATTCTCTCCTCTTTTAACAGTCAACATTGCCCATGTCTCCCTCCCCAGAAGCCTCTTTGCACTTTTTCCTCCTCTAGTATCATTTTATGGAGAAAAAGTCAGACAGAACTAACAAAAAAGCAATAAACCTATTCAGTCATACATGTGCACCTGCAGACATCATCACACAGACCCTGCATGGTGTATCACATCCTCCCCCACTCTGCACATGTTCTACTCTCAGATCTCTGCTGTTTACACGAAAGTGAAGCAGAGGAACTGAGGCAGGAGCTCAGCTGCCACCATGAGGCACAGCCACTGCCTCAGAAACACCAAACAGCTTCTCTTCTTCTCATTTCTGGACAGCACTAGGCCAAAAAAGTCCCTCTTTTCTTTGCCTAGGTAGAAGTGAGCTGGCATTCCTCAGGCTGTTCCTGCTGCAGAAGCAGGGGCTGCCTTACCCAGAGCGCCTCGTTTCCAGCAGTGTCAGAAGAACTTGGGTTCCATTCACTATGCAATTCTCAGTCTGTTCTCCATCAAACATGTTCTTCAGGAGTTGCTCCACACATTCCTGCCTGTTGATGAACACACAGACATTAACAAAGTGAGAATCATGAGTATTTCCCTGGTGCTTTTACCACAGAGCATCCAGGCCTCGGTCTGCTGGAAACAGGCTGCAAGGGGGTGTGGGACCTGGGCTTTGGAGAAACAATCAGACATTTCTTGCTGAAGTCTCACATGGCAAGTGTGGGCCTGTAGCAGGTTCCTGAACTTGCTTATGCATCACTAAGGCAATCACAGAACCCCCAATGCTGGAGGCTGGCAGAGCCCTGCAGAGCTGCTGCAGCCCCAGCCCCTGCTCCAGCAGCTGCCCCTGGCTCAGGGGGTACAGGAACGTGTCCAGGGGGGATTGGAAACCTCCCAAAGACAAGGAGCCTCCACACCCTCCCTGGGCAGCCTGGCACAGGGCTCCCTCCCCTCAGCACCAAAGGACTTGCTCCTCCTGGGCCAGGGGCACTGCCTGTGTGCCAGCCTGTGCCCGCTGCCCCTTGGGCTGCCCCTGCCCAGCACACACCAAACACTGGCCCCAGCCTCCTGACACCCACCCTGCAGGGACTGAGCAGCACTCAGGAGATCCCCCTGAGCTCAGGCTTCTGTTCCCCAGGCTCAACAGCCCCAGGGCTGCAGCCTTTCCTCCTCACACACATGGTGCAGCCCCTCAGCATCTCAGCAGCCCTGCCCTGGCCTCTCTGCAGCACTTCCCTGTCTCTCTGCAGCTGGGCAGCCCAGCACTGGCCACAGCCCTGCACATGAGGCCTCAGCACATGGGGCAGAGCACAGGGGCAGCACAACCTCCCTCCCTCCCTCTCCCTGCTGCCCACACTCTGCTGGATGCCCCCAGCATGATGCCATTGGCTTCTTGCCCCCCAGCCCACGCTGCTGCTCATGGGGAGCTGCTGCCCCCCAGCACTGCCAGCTCCCTCTGCCAGAGCTGCTCTCCAGCAGCTCAGCCCCAGCCTGTGCTGCTCATGGGCTTGTTCCTCCCCAGCTGCAGAACTCTGCCCTTGCCCTGGGGGAACCTCAGCAGCTTCCTCTGTGCCCAACTCTCATTATGTGGCACTGAAGTACCTGAACCAAACCCAGCTGTCACTCCCCTGTGCCAACAGGACATGTGTTTTCATTGTGAACTGAAGGACAACCCCAGTGTCTACTCAGTCAAATTAATTTACTGAAGACAACATGAAGTTATTGGCCAATGGTCTGAAATGATCGCTCAGAGCTGCAGAAGGAAGACAACAAAGAGTGCAAGTTGACCCTTATCACTTGCCATAAGATCCAGGACTTAGTATTGGAGGCCAACTAATGCAAACTGTACCCAACACACCCAGTTTTAGCTGCCTTAGCTGTCATCCCCTCGAACCACTTCAGTCAATTCACCATCTCTTTGAGCCCTCAAGCCAAGATCAGGTGTCTCCCAGTCAGTGAGAGATCTGGGGCCAAGTGGAGAGAGAATGAGTGGAGTCAGAAGGAATAATGCCACTGGCCCTTTCCATGAATAAAACCAATTCTGACGTGGTTCAGAACTGCAGAACCATCAACACAAAGGTACCAGCCCCCTCTTGTCTCTCCCATTTGCCACGCCAAAGGCAGAACAGACAGCAGCACGGGAGGTTCATGCTGGCCCTGCTGCTCATCTGCATCTCCTGGCCTGCAGCACTGCCTCTGAAGTCAGACTCCTTCCCATGTTCATTCTGGGCATGTTAATGACAGTTCTCTAAAACCCAGCACTCAGCAAGAGCTTTTCTTGACTCAGTCACATGTCCAGCTAAAAACAGCCTTGCCCAAGCTCCCAGCCCAGCTTTTACTATTCTCTAACACTTGAAAACCTCCCATTTCCATCTGTAGAAATAAAACACGAGATCAGAATGTAAAAATACAGGAATAATGCATCAGAGACAATGCTGTTAATAAGCAGCATCTAAACACATCCCCATCAGCACCAGAGGCAGAGGCAGGAGAAAGAAAAGCACCAGTTTAGGGTGATGAACTGGATTCACTCTGGCTGCAAACAGCCAACAGTTACTGAAAAGCCACATTTGAGATCTGTTTCATAACCCTGATGTGAGTTTGCTGATCATTAACTCATGAGTCACAGAGTCAAAGGAAGGTGAGGAGAAGGTGCCCAGCAGTGCCTGGGAAGCCTGGCAATGAGCTGTGACCTTCAGCAGGAGGGTGAGTGGCACAAAGTCACCTTCCTTCAAACTGGTTTTTTGTCTTGTAAGCAGTGAAGTGGTGAAATGGCTTCTGGAAATGCTTTTGGGAAGCACAGGCCTGTGTTTATTTCTCTCCTGGAAGGTGTAGGTGGTGCTTGTGAACACCTGAGGTGTATGCACAGGGCACTGGGGAAGTGAGGGTGACTGGGAGGAGGGAGGGGAAGGGAAAGGGGAAGGAGTTGAAGCCAAACTTCCAGTTGCAGCTTTGTGTGATTCTCTGTTTAATGAAGGAAACTTGCTGAAACTCTACACTGGTGTCACAGAGGCTCCCAGAACAGACCAGAGGTAGCAACCTTCTGCCTCACACACAGCAGGGGCTCCACATCCCTCTCACAACATAATAGTTATTGTTGGAAAAGACCTTTAACATCACTGAGTCCAATCAGCCACCTGACACTTCCACAGCCACCACTAAACCATATCCCAGAAACCCTGAGTGCTGGGGGCTGGCAGAGCCCTGCAGAGCTGCTGCAGCCCCAGCCCCTGCTCCAGCAGCTGCCCCTGGCTCAGGGGGCACAGGAACGTGTCCAGGGGGGGTTGGAAACCTCCCAAAGAGAAGGAGCCTCCACACCCTCCCTGGGCAGCCTGGCACAGGGCTCCCTCCCCTCAGCACCAAAGGACTTGCTCCTGCTGTTTAAGTGGAATTTTCTGTGTTCCAGCTTGTGTCCTGTCACTGGACACTACAGAAAAGAAGAACCTACCCCCATCCCCTCCTGTTCCTCAGCACACAACCCTGCAGGAGTGATCCCTGCCCTGGGGCTGCTGCCACCCCACTGCTGAGCCCAGCCACGATGCCCTTTGTTTCTTGCTCCCCTGGACATGCTGCTGCCTCCTGCTCAGTCTCTGGCACCTCCCCCCCCCCCTTCCCCCAGGCCCTTTCCCTCCAGCAGTTTCCAGCCCCTCTGCCCCAGCCTAGAGCTGCCTGGGCTTGGGGTGGCCCCAAGGGCAGAACCTGACACTGAGCAAGTCTAAAACTACCAAAAAAGTCTAAAATGACCAAAAAAGTGTGAAAGGACAGAGTTCTCCCTGACTCAGCACAGCTCCCATCACAATGAACCAGGACTCTCACTAAAGGTCCTAGGCTTCTCAGGAGAAATGACCCAGCTGGGGGCTCATCTCCAAACTTTCAAGGGCTCAGAACTTCTACAGCCTTGATGAGATGCTGAAGGCTCCACACCTGGGGCTGCAATTCACCCTGACAAGGCACTATGCTGCTGTTTGGTAAGAAAAGCCTGTGGCAGGGCCTGGGACACAAGGCCAGAACTGCCTCATTTCCAAACATGGCAAAACACTGTGGGGCTGAAACAACTTTGCCACCTTTGCTAGCCCAAATATCAGGACTAAGAAAAGACAGTAAGAGTTCTGGTCTCCAGCTTAGATTGTGAGCTTTGGGGATCACTAACCCTGACCTCCTGCCCTCAAGATAGAGCTACAAACCCCAGAAGCCTCCACAGAGGCAGGTGAGGGATGCTGCAGTTTAAAAGCAGTATTCAGTGGCTGGCACAAATGGTAGGAGTTAAGCAAAGGCTTGACAGGCACAGTTTGTGTCTCTAGAGAGTCACTGGGAAGTGACAGTGTTTGTAGCAATTAGTTTAGCAGCAGCCCTCCAACAGGTACTTACGATTCCAGTGCTGTGAGAAGTGGATCAGGCTCAGGTATATCCTGGAGCTGATTGCTCTGGTCTCTGCTCAATCTTATGATGTCACACAGGGTCTGGGAAGCATTGGATTGCCTCTGTAAGCAAGGACACAGAGGACATTTCAGTGGGAACATCTCTGCTTGGCTTGTTCTGACTGTCAGAGACAACTTCACATAGCTGGGAATGCAAGAAACTGAACTACAGAATGGCTTTGGTTGGAAAAGACCTTTAAGATTGTCAAGAGCAACCACTAACCCAACACTGCCCCAGCCAGCACTGACCCACAGCCCTCAGCACCTCAGCCCCACGGCTCTGGGATCCCTCCAGGGCTGGGCACTGCCCCAGCTCCCTGGGCAGCCTGGCACAGGGGCTGACACCCCTCTCAGGGAAACAGTTCTGCCTCAGCTCCAGCCTCAGCCTGCCCTGGGCCAACTCCAGCCCCTTTCCTCTTGGGCTGTTGCTCATGGCTGGGGAGCAGAGCCCGACCCCCAGCTCCCTGCAGCCTCCTGTCAGGGAGTGTCAGAGAGTGCTCCTGGCTCCCCTCAGCCTCCTCTGCTCCAGCCTCAACACTCCCAGGGCCCTGGGGGTTCTGCTCTGAGTAAATCTCAACTTTTCCAAGCAGGTACTACCTTGCTGCAGATGATTCATCTGTTAACACTGATGCAAGTCACTGGAAGCATTAAGAGATGTTCAAACCCAGGAGCAGCTCCTGCTGAACTTCACCACTAAGTGCAGGTCAAGGCTGCAGCAAGTGAGGAGCCTCTTTGTATCCTCCTGAGCCAAAGTGTGCTGACCTGCAAATCTCACCTACAGCTATTTCATTCTTGCTTCTCACTACTCAGGAGGTTTCCTCCATGGATAACAAGTTGAATAGCTTGATAAACCCTTTCTAATGGAATGACTGTGTACTAAACAGCTTTCCAGGAGTGTGCCGATGAATGAGTCTGGTGCTGGTAATCAATCACACACTCTCTGTAGCTACTGAAGGTGGAAGATCTGAGGCTGTCATTTAGCCTTCACCCACAGGACAGCTGAAGGCACACAAATCCAAGTGCTGGTTTGTGGGTTTTCTCTCAGAAGAGGAGATTGTTGCTGTGATGAGATGAGGGACAACCCCTCCAGCAGAGAATCCTGTGCTGTGCAGCTCATGTGACTCCAGCCCCTGCAGGGATGTGTCCTCACTCATCCCCAGCCAGACACCAACATGCTCCTTGTGCTTTTGGGCTCAGCCCCAGGGGCAGCAATCCACACTCAGGTGTGAAATGACACTGGAGGACACTGAAACCCACACCAAGAGCTGCTGGCTGAGATGATTTGTGAGAACTACTGAGTGAAAACAAGGGTTAGAAAGAGCAGAACTGATACAAGTCAACACTCAAGAGGGTCTGTGCATGGGAGATTTGATGCCTGAGGACCTGCTTGCTTGTGGTCTAACCAGGCCTGAAAGTTACAGCAAGCTGGTTAGCTTCAAAAGCTTGGAGCAGCTTGCTCCAAACAGCAGGTTCTTACCTGAAACCAGTAAGTTCCCCCTGGCTGCAGCTACTGAAGCCAACTGGTGCTGCAGCAGAGTCAACTGACTGGTAGGTAAATAAGTCAATACCAGCTGATGTTTTGGTCTTGAGCAACCAGAGGAGAGGATGCCGACTCATGCAGATCACCCCTTCTTATTGCCTTCCACAAGGCACCTGGCCATTACTGAAGGGAGAGAGGCTTCTGTGCCTTACAGGACCCACAGCCCCCAAGTCTTGTGATACTCACGTCCTCATCCTGGCTTGAATGGATCAGCTCCACAAGTCTCTGGATGATTTTTGCTTCATTAAGCCACTGGAGGGAAAGAGAAGGGAAAAAGAAAATCCTTGTTTGGTATCACAGAATTGGAAGTATGAGGATCTTCAGGAAGCTTTGTGTAACACAGGCTTGTCAGGAAGGGAAAGCCCTTTCCTTCTAGTCTATGACCACAGCCACGGGCAGTGTACAAACTCCTCTGGTCACAGAGATATCAGTGTGTACATCCTGGGACTGAACCTCTGAATACCTTTGGGAAACATGGAACAGATCAGCCAGAAACAGTCTCATCTGAAGCAGCACTGGCCTAACTAGCAACTTGTTCTTCTCCTACCACTTGGTACCCTTACAGCTCAGACCTTGAGATGAAACGACAGAGGGTATTGAACCTCCCTGCTCCAACTTCAGACTCTTTACTCTCCCTGGTGCAAGCTCTCCCTTTGCCTCCCCTCCCTCACCACATGCAACCCCAGCACATCATCTGCAAGTGACACCTTCTGGCTTCTCCCTTCCCAGCCTCAGCTGCAAATGCAACCTCTCATTTCCACCCAACCACTTCTTCAGTCCAGGAGAGCAGCTGCATGTCCAACAGCCACCAAACTCAGCAGTCAGATCAGCTGCCTCTGCAATCACTGACCAAACAGGAAGGGAAAGGAGAAAAGACTTTGGAGGCTTCTGCAATGAGCCTTCAGATGAGCCATGGAGAGAATGAACAGGCTTCTGCCTCCCATTCCTTTACAAGAAGGCTCTGTGAATCCCTTCTCTCCTCAAACACCCATTTCTATGTTCTCTATTCACATGACTTCAACCCCAATCCTTACACTGGCTCTTCAAGCAGCTTTGCTCTAATAACCCTCCTACAGCTCTCATCCTCCCCTGTCCCATGCCAGGCTGACTGTGCCCTATGGCTGAGTTTAAACAACCATTCCAGGTTGCCATTGGTAGTGCCTTTTCCCATAAGTAACACTCCAAGTTTCCTACTAAGGCTGGAATGTTTGACTCTGTCTCCTTTCTGATGTTCCTTATTAGTGTAAAAACACTAATATTATCCAAAGGATCTTCCCAGCACGCAGCTGGGAAACCAACTGCTTCACTGAAGCCCATCTCTGCAGCCCTGGTGTCTGTCATGTCTTCTTCCTGACATCCAGTTTAACCACAGGTTAAAACCCCAGGGGCTTCCTTAAGCAACTTCCCTCAGCAGTCTCTCTACCAACCCATCTCTTCAGATCCTTCCCCTGGTTTCCAGTATTCCAGTGTCAAAATTATCCAGACCACCACAGCTGAGCTGGTCCCTGCTGTGTCTCAACACTTCTCCACTTCCCTGCCCATCTCCATTCCACTCACAAAGCAACTGTCCCATCTCCTTTTGGCTCACTGAGTGTAAAAGCCTCTTTTCTCATCTCCCTGTGCTTGGATGTGACTGCTGAAACCCTTCTTTCAAATTCTAAGGCTCAGCCTCCTGGTGACAGCTCAGGGAGCTGTGGATTGGCAACTTACCAAAACAGCTTCATCAACACTGATGAAATTCTCCTCATTTATCTCTTTTAAGAAGCCAGCTGCTCACATCTCTCAATGGTGCCCACAGGCAGCCTCAGCAATGAGCAAACCACCCAGCTCTCCTCTCCCTTCCTCTCTGCTCTGTTTGCACGTTTCACTTGGCAGCAGCAGTCACAGGCCCTGTGTTCGCACAGCATGCTGACTCCAGCCCAGATGCTCACTGCAATTCCCACAGTGCTAACAAACCACAGAGTCTCCAGGGCTGGAAGGGAGCTGGAGAGATCATCCAGTGCAACCCCCCTGCCAGAGCAGCAGCACCTAGAGCAGGGCACACAGGGACTGTCCAGCTGGGGTTGGGATGGCTCCAGAGAAGGAGCCTCCACAGCCCATCTGGGCAGCCCCTGCCAGGGCTCCCTCAGCTCAACAGGGAACAACTTTGGCCTTGTGTTGCTTTGGAACCTCTTGTGTTGCAGCTTGTGCCCATTGCCCCTTGTCCTGCTACTGGACCTGTAGTTACCTGGCTCCTCCTTGTTGTCCTTTCTGAAGCCTGGAGTGACACTTGCTTTGCTCCAGTCCTCAGGCACCTCTCCTGTTCTCATGTACTAACCTTCATAACTTAACCCAAAACCCAGAACACTTCCAATCCTTTTTCACCTGCAAGTTTCCTTTCTCAAAAGGTTATTTCAGCTTGTTTGCTGCTTCCTGCAGAACGTACCTGAGGTTCCTGTCAGCAGAGGAATGTTTCACCTGAGTCCCATCTACCCTGATGACTTCCAGAGCCCAGGAGAAAACTCCTTACTGACACTCCCTCATTAAAGGTATTGCAGAGCACAGCAAGGTCAAGCTCAGCCCTCCAACCAACATCCTCCCACACTGCCTGAGCCTCTGGGCCTTATTAATTAACATGGGGAGTTACCCAATTAGCAAGGTTTGCTCTTTTGGCCTGGACTGCCACTGTAACAGGCTCTGTGGGGAGATGCGTGGCCACAGAGAGAGGTGCTGAAGGGAGGGAAGAATGAGCATTCATCTGCACACAGGAATTACTGCTCCTGGGAGCTGAGGGACACAGCAAATGGAAGTTCAGAACCAAAAACCCTCCCAAACCCAACATGAGTAATCTGTCAAGGTCAGAAAAGCAACACCAGAATTAATTGGTGAATTAAGAAGCACCCTGTAAACCTGGAGGAGATCAATTCCTCTGTGTCCAAGCTGGTGCTGAAGAGAGGGACCTAGGCATTCACAGGAAAAGGAATCCTCTGGGAGTCCTCAAAGGAAAGCTGGGACTCTTGCAGGACTCACCCTCCTGGGCTGAAGTCCAACAGCCTGACCCTCAGCATCTCCCTTAACAGGGTCACACCTGCAACACAAACTCTTCTGACCCCACACACTCACCAGTGTGTTTGCCCTCAGTCAATGACACACTTCTAAAGCATTCAGGGACACAACACTTGCCCATGTGGCCCACTGGAATTCTTCTCCAGGCCAAGGGAGGCTGTAAGACACAGGGTTAGCCAGCAGGAGCTGCTGGATGCTGCATTTGGTGGTTGTCTGCAAACAAACAAGGGTCATGTTTGCTGCCTCCTGATTTGGGAGAGCTGGGCTCCAGCCCAACTGCTGCTGGGGAGCTCCTGCATCAGGCACCACAGAGCACATGGCAAATGGCAAACTGGTCCAGGGAACTGGGACTGGCAGTTAAAAAAGGCAGTGGGCACCTCCAAAGCTGTGTCCACTTCTGCGCCCCTCACTACAAAAAAGGACATGGAGGTGCTGGAGCATGTCCAGGGATGGGCAAGAAAGCTGGTGAGAGGTCTGGAGGGCAGATGAGGAGTGGCTGAGGGAGCTGGCAGTGGTTAGTGTGGAGAAGAGGAGGCTGAGGGGAGACATGAGCACTCTCTGCAGCTCCCAGTGAGGTGGAGGTTGGTCTCCTCTCCAGAAACAAATGATAGGACACGAGGAAATGGATTTAAGTCGTGCCAGGGGAGGTTTAGGTTGGAGCTGAGGAAGAACTTTTTCACCAGGAGGGTTATTAAGCACTGGAATGTGCTTCCCAGGGATGATGGGGGAGTCCTCAGGCCTGGAGATACTCAAAAGATATGTAGATGAAGGGATATGGGTTTGTTTAGTGACTTGGCACTGTGAGGTGAGGGGCTGAACTCCACGATCTTAAAGGTCTTTTCCAACCATAATGATTCTGTGGTTCTATGGAAGGGCCATGGAGGTGCTGCTGGAGGCTGCAAGGTGACATGCAACAGGGTCCCAGTACTGCTGGGGCAGCTACAGCTGGCACACAAGAGGCCTCAGCCCACATGCAGCTCTTGAGAGAGGGCACAGGCAGCCAGGCAGCAGGAGGGAGTGAGGAGGGAGTGAGTGAGTGGTGCTTCTCCTTGCTGGATGCAATGTCCCTCACCCACAGCAGATGCAGCCTCATCAAGGCACTCTGCTGCTTTATGATGGGAGCTATGGGTGGAGGAGCAAAGAAGGTGAAAGATTCAGTTCTGGGTGACCAGAATCTCAACAGTGCAGTGACACTGGAAAGTGTCAGGGTGTCCTGGGCCCTGATTTTGCATGGAAGAAGGGACAGCCACAGGCTCCACAGGAGATGGAGGATGGAGACTCCCAAGCTGTGAGAGCCAAAGGCTTGGCAGCATGGAAAAAGGACCTCTGCCCCTGGGAGATGTGCACTTACAGGACAGGAATCATGCTCTGCTGCTAACAGGTGAGGAGCAACAGGTTTCCCCAAGGGAGTCAGCAGAGCCTGATACACCAAGGGCCCAGGCACAGGTGAGAGTGGCTGGAGACTCCTTTCTACAGTGAGCAAACAACCCCCTACTCATGAGCCAGGACTGCTGTGACAAGCACACTGCAGCTCAGGCTCCCCTGGAGCGTGTAGAGGCTGCCAAGGCTCACCCAGCCCTTGGACACCCATCCCTTCCTCCTCTCACTACGTGTGCACAGACACTCTGCTGCTGAGGAGCCTCTGAGGCACAAGCACAAGGAACAACTGCAGCCAGTGAGGGTGAAGCTCAGTCCCTGTGCTGCCCAGCACAGAACCCCAGCACAATGGGGTTGGCAGGTCCCTGTAGAACTGCTCCAGCCCAAGCCTCCAGGATCAGCTGTTCCATCATCTTTCCAGAGATGGAGGTGAGGAAGATGAAGAATCAGTCCTTTTAAAGAAGAATAAACATGAGGAACCAGCCCATTAACTGTGACAGCAACAGGAGAAAGTAGGACAACATGCAGTAGGGGGTTTCCTCCTGCTGTATGATCATTATCCATGTTAGACTCTGACAGAAAGGGCACAGGATACCCTGGCTGCCAGAAATGGAAACTGGAAGGTCAGTTCAGCCACAGAGGTAACAGGGCTGGAGGAGGTTTCTGTGGAAGCCATGGTGTGTGCCTGGGCACCCTTCACCAGCACCCAGGTGGAACACAGGGATCCACTCAGCACAGGCAGATTCCTCCTCTGAGGAAGAGGGATCATGTCTCAATTACCAAGGAAATGATGTCAGGTATGTTGAATGGTGTAACCCAGCCACTCTGCAGCCCAAAGATGTCTCCTTCCCTCTCCCTGCCCCAGCCCAGCACTGCCCCACAGCCCTCAGCACCTCAGCCCCACGGCTCTGGGATCCCTCCAGGGCTGGGCACTGCCCCAGCTCCCTGGGCAGCCTGGCACAGGGGCTGACACCCCTCTCAGGGAAACAGTTGTGCCTCAGCTCCAGCCTCAGCCTCCCCTGGGCCAACTCCAGCCCCTTTCCTCTTGTTTTGTAGCTCAGGAGCAAAGACTGACCCCTCCAGTCTCCAACCTCAGCCTCCCCTGGGGTAACTTGAGCCCCTTTCCTCTTGTCCTGTCACTTGTAGCTCAGCAGTAGAGACCAAACTCTCCAGCCACAGCCTCCTCGCAGGGAGTGGCAGAGAGTGCTCCTGGCTCCCCTCAGCCTCCTCTGCTCCAGCCTCAACACCCCCATTCATTCCCTCAGCCCCTGCTCAGCACCCTTGGGCTCCAGCCCCTTCCCCAGCTGCAGCCCCTCAGTGTCCCTGTGGCAGGAGATCATCTCCAGAAAGTGGGCACTGGAACACATCACCTCTCCAGACAGCAAGAAACAACCCAATGACCCAGCAGGAGTTCCCAGAAGGATTTTGCCAGCACAGCAATGTCTGTGACTCTATGAAGCTGCAAAGGGGTTATTCACAGCCCCAAGTGCTGCACCCCCAAGGGCAGCACCTCCTAGAGAAAAACTGCCCTTCCCAAACCTCAGTGAGCCTGCACTGCTCCAGCTTTTGCTAAGTCACACAAAAACAACACAGAGAAGGCATTTGTTGTTCAGATGCCATTCACACTGTACGTGGGAAGGAGCTGGAACCTAACCCAGAGACCCTGAGGTCATGTTAGAGCTCCTTAGACCTCATCCAGGAGCAGGGCACAGCAATACCAAGGAAACCTTACAATACCAACTTTAATTGCTGTCTCTGTGCTGCAGAAGTGATTGAGAGGCAGCTAAGCAAAGATCTAAGGCAGGGGATGTTGTAGTGGGGGTGTGTGGGCATGTTTGGGGGGCGGGGAGGGCTATAGGGGGAGCTGCTTTAAACAAAGAGCTGCCAGAAGCTTCCCCTGTATCTGCCAGAGCCAGGGCCAGTCACTCTGGGATGGACCCAACGCTGCCCAGGGCTGAGGCAATTAGTGATGGAGGGAACAGCTCTGGGACTGACACACTGGAGAAGGGGAAGAAGCTGTTGGGCAGAGGCAAAACTGAAGCAGCAGCAGGAGTGAGATGTGTTCAGACACTCAGTGCAGAAGGAGGGGAGGAGGTGCCCAGGCATTGGAGCACTGGTGCAGCCCATGGTGAGGCAGTTGAGAGAAGGAATGGAGCCACAGCAACCATCCCTTGGGAGTCTCTGCAAAGAACATTCACCTGGGAAGCTCTGGGCTGGTCAATGCTCCAGACACAGAAGACTTGGGCATCGAGGCTCACCAAGGGCACAGATCATGCTGTGGCCTTCAGTGACACCAGGACAGTTTCCATATGGCACTGCCACTCTCCCAGCTTACTGGGAGGGAGCTAAAGCAGGGTTTGTTCCTCCAAGCCTGCAGAGCTGCCCACTGAAGGGGGGATGAGACAGCCTCACCCACACGGGGCTATGAAGGGAGAAGAACTTGTCCTACCTGTAAAGCCAACTAAGCATCTCAAATAAGGTATTTTATAAGGCTGGCTGTTAAAGAGGAAAGGGAAGGAGAAGGCCCAAGAATGCATCTCTAGAAGCCACACACACCCTTGAACACAGTGAGGAATTCAACTAATTACCACCCCAAAAGCTCTGGGGTTCTGAACACTTGGGAGGATGACAGATTTCCTTTGTCAAAGCTCTAGAGCAAACCCAACCAGGGCAAACAGCAGCTGCTCTGAGGAAAAAAATGAGTTGAAAACCCACTCCTGCCAGTCTCTGAAGCAGGGGCTGCTGTTGCCATGCAAGCCCCAACCAGGCTGAGGTACTCAGAACAAGCAACCTGCAAACTCTGACACTAAGACAAACACTTCTGAGAGGAGTGTGGGCTTGTAATAAATGACACAAAGAGCTCCCACTTCCTTAAAGACAGCATCAAAGCAAAGCCCTTTGTCCCAATGCCCCAGAGGCTCTCACGTTGAGCACATCCTGCCGCAGGGCTGCGGGCTCCACGCAGCTGATGAGGCGCAGCAGCAGGTCCATCATTGCTGAGGTGTCGATGTGCTTTAGCACCAGGCTGAGGAATTGGTCTTTTTTCCTTAAAAATGCAATCACCTGAAAAAAAAAGAGCAGCAGCATCAGTTGCCAGCATCACACAAAGTTCCTCCTCTTGTCCCAGCCACCCAACCCTGACACAAGCTACCAGGTGGAGATACTCTCCAGAGAACGACAGGAGAGAACAATATCCTCATGTCACATCTTCCTGGCTCTGTTTTCTTTCCTCTGTGCCACAGTGAAACTCAAACCCATAGAAACAAGAGCGTGAAGAAGGTGGTGAAGCTGGAGAATGTTCCATTCCACTAAAGCTCAGCGACAGCCCTTGTTTAAAAGATCAGTTTTGAACTGGAGGACTCCCCAAAACACCCTTCAGCTGGTGTTTGCCATGAGCCCTGTCCCAGGCAGGAGACACAGGCATTGCTTCTGCAACGAGGTGATTCTGGGCAATGATCAACTGACGCATCACAATGCCTCAGGGTGCAAAACAAAGCTTCAGCTGTGGCACAGGAATATCCCTGCTACCCACACTGAAACCACACAAAGGTGTCTGCACAGGCCACAACCTCTCTCAGCTGAGGAATCATAGAATCACAGCATGGTGGGGTTGGAAGGGACCTGCAGAGTTCATCCAGCCCAACCCCCTGCAGAAGCAGCTCCCAACTAGATCCGGTCACACAGGAACATGTCCAGGGGGACTCCTGAAGCCCCCAAGGAAGGAGCCTCCACACCCTCCCTGGCTCCTAAGAACTTTTCCTCCCTGAATGCCAAGAACCTTTCAGAGGTTACATTTCAACTCCAACCTTAGAGAGCACAGAGCTGTCTTTCAGCCCCAAGGCCAGCAGGAGATGGCAGGGGGTGGCAATGGTGCTGCCACTGCCCCAGCCGCTGGTGCTTACATAGCAGGACAAAGCTCATCACTACCTGTTCCGTTTTTCTTGCAATGAGATTCCCAATTGTCTTACTGAAGAAACTGGCAAGCAAAGGGTTCAAAGGAGGCTCGTGATCCAAGAAGTCATAGAGGATGTTGAGCAGAGTTTCGTCCCCTCCCAGCTTGTCGTTGATCTGCGGCACGTCCGAGGTCAGCAGTTCACAGGCTGTGTTTGGGTACCTGCGAGGGCACAACCACAGCAGCTGCAGGTGAAATGAAACCTCTGCAGAGAAAAGCTTCCCTTCCCCAAGCTACAGAGAGGGAGGAATGGTGCTGGATCCTTCCTGGAGGTGGAGAGGGGCTATAGCCAAGTGAGAAAGAGGAGTTAGGGGACATTAGTGGCACATCACAGAGAGTGTTTGTCCCTTGCTGTGCCCCTCAGCTGCCTTCACACTGCAGTTAGTGGCTCTTGTTAAGAGGGAATCCCTCATCAACACAGCTAAAAAAACCTATCACAGCACATCCATGGGCACAACCAAACCTGACCCAGAGGCTGCAGGTTGCTTTGAGGAGTGGCTGTCTCAACAGGACCCCCAACTGCTCCTGCAAGAGTTCATTGTCCTGCTGGAGCTGAACTCAATGTGGGATCCCATTCATTCACACATACTGATTTTAAATCAGGGGAAATCTAGAGGCAGATCATCAGATGCAACAAAAGCTCCCAGTAACGAGCACACACTCTGTACAGGCAGCTCCCTGCCAACCTTTTGCGTTTCAGCTTCTCAGTCACGTCCATCACCTTGTGTAAAACTCATCTGTTGCTCAGAGCAAACCCCTGTGCCTGCTTCAGGTCCCTGGGCTCACTGAACACACCATGGGAAATTCCATGTCACCAGTCAATCCACTTTGTCCTTGACCTTGTTTCTACCTCTTGCAGGTGGGACTCTCACAAACGGGTCACGGTTACCATCAGGAAAGGCAACAGCATGTTTGTAATTAACATGGTGTTAATCAGACAGAGACTCAAATGCCAAAAGGCATCCATTCAACCCACTAATGTAACATCAGCACACAGGTAAAAGAGGCTGTTAGCACACTGTTTTGTTACAAGGCTACAGTTCCTTCAG
Source organism: Urocolius indicus (assembly GCA_013401255.1). NCBI lineage: Eukaryota > Metazoa > Chordata > Aves > Coliiformes > Coliidae > Urocolius > Urocolius indicus. The sequence continues at coordinate 28,133 of WBNH01001847.1, read as the reverse complement.
CTTGAAATTCCAGGTTAAATGCCATCTGTACCCTGCAGCTGCACAGAACTGCTGGGAAACACATCCCCACTGTGCACCAGCACCAGCACAGGCTGGGGCTGAGCTGCTGGAGAGCAGCTCTGGCAGAGGGAGCTGGCAGTGCTGGGGGGCAGCAGCTCCCCATGAGCAGCAGCGTGAGCTGGGGGGCAAGAAGCCAATGGCATCATGCTGGGGGCATCCAGCAGAGTGTGGGCAGCAGGGGGAGGGAGGGAGGGAGGTTGTGCTGCCCCTGTGCTCTGCCCCAT
>WBNH01001847.1:6633-27832 GCA_013401255.1 Urocolius indicus | reverse complement strand
ACACAGGCAGTGCCCCTGGGCCAGGAGGAGCAAGTCCTTTGGTGCTGAGGGGAGGGAGCCCTGGCCCAGGCTGCCCAGGGAGGGTGTGGAGGCTCCTTCTCTTTGGGAGGTTTCCAACTCCCCCTGGACACGTTCCTGTGCCCCCTGAGCCAGGAGCAGCTGCTGGAGCAGGGGCTGGGGCTGCAGCAGCTCTGCAGGGCCCTTCCAACCCTGCCAGTCAGGGATTCTGTGACAAGCAAAGACAATTTACTATGTATTTTAACAATGGCCAATTAAACTTAAACCACCACTGAAACAGCCTTTAGAATATCCTGGCTACACGTTCATGTTCTAAATAGTGCATTCCCTTTCCAAACATAAATGGTGCCACAAACCCAAGAGATTCCCTACTCTGACCCTTATTGCACCTTTCCCACAAGCCAACTCCAACAAAACACTCCTGCAAAAACAGCCCTTCCTACCTCAGAAAGGGAAATCCTTCACTGCTGAGTACCAGTGAAGCTGCAACAACCTCAGCTGCAATTATGCTCCTTGTCTAAACCTCATTAACTGAAAATCAAGAACAAATCTTAATGGCACCTCCCAGATGTGAAACAGGACCGTCTGCCCTGAGCTTTGCTCTCCCACCTTGCCACAGAGCCCGTTCCACTCATCTGGCAACGCTGCCTGGGCTGCTGAGCACCTCCCAGGGCAGACAGCAGGGAACTTTAGCTCAGGTCTTGGAGTGACAAGATAGAAACATGGATTGCTGAAAATCACAGAGTCACTTGGGGTTCGAGAAGTGACTGAAGCTGCTGCAGTCCCAGTCCTCCCCTCCCCCTGCCCCAGCCAGCACTGACCCACAGCCCTCAGCACCTCAGCCCCACGGCTCTGGGATCCCTCCAGGGCTGGGCACTGCCCCAGCTCCCTGGGCAGCCTGGCACAGGGGCTGACACCCCTCTCAGGGAAACAGTTCTGCCTCAGCTCCAGCCTCAGCCTGCCCTGGGCCAANAGGCCCTTTCCCTGCAGCAGTTCCCAGCCCCTCTGCCCCAGCCTGGAGCTGCCTGGGCTTGGAGTGGCACAAGGGCAGGACCTGGCACCCAAAAAGGAACAAATAGTTTAAATATCATGCTGTTGTGTGAACTGACAGTGTCCTATGGGGCTGTTCTTGGCATTTACACCCCTCTGTGAGACCTGCAGCTCCTTCCTCAGCTGCCTGTCCCCTCGCCTGCTCTTCCCAGAGGTTATGTACCTGTGGCTTTCCCCTCTGCACTGCCCACGTGCAGCAGCTCTGCTGGCCCTTGGCTCTTGACAACCCACAGCTTCCTTTCAGCCATTGTGCCTTCAAGTGCATCACCCTGTGCCTGCCTTTACCCTCATCACTTAGTGCTTGAGTTTTCTTGCATTCACTGAATACAATTTCTCTTTCAGAAGCAGCTCCAGGTCTCAGCCTTCCCAGTCCAAGCCTTTCTTCCCTCAGAACAGTCCCATTTGGCTTCTAACAACACCACTTCTTGCTCTGGTAGCATATAAAGGGTGAAGGCAAGGACAACAGTAACTTCTCCAGCACATACACTGAACTGCTTTGTGTACAGCCTTGTGCTTCCCATCACGAGCACACACTTGCACTCAGTGTTTATTGAGTCCTCCCAGCATAATGCCCTCCAGGACTCCAAGGCCTTCCCCAAGAAGTAAAAGCTTAGTGCAGTGTGTGTGTACATCCCTTGGGCCATCATCCACAACACAACCAGCACCAACTGCCTTTGCTTTATTACTGCTTGGCCAGGAAACCTTTCCATCCCTTCACTAACTGCATTGCCAACCTTCTACGTTCTTGATTCATCTCTTCTGTTGTTTCACATGTGAACAGATCAAACAGCACAGGAGTGCAAAAGCAGAGAGTTGGAACTGGCCACTGGCTCCATCAGGGATGTCACATAATCCCTGAGTGGTGGGGGCTGGCAGGGCCCTGCAGAGCTGCTGCAGCCCCAGCCCCTGCTCCAGCAGCTGCCCCTGGCTCAGGGGGCACAGGAACGTGTCCGGGGGGGTTGGAAACCTCCCAAAGAGAAGGAGCCTCCACACCCTCCCTGGGCAGCCTGGCACAGGGCTCCCTCCCCTCAGCACCAAAGGACTTGCTCCTCCTGGGCCAGGGGCACTGCCTGTGTGCCAGCCTGTGCCCGCTGCCCCTTGGGCTGCCCCTGCCCAGCACACACCAAACACTGGCCCCAGCCTCCTGACACCCACCCTGCAGGGACTGAGCAGCACTCAGGAGATCCCCCTGAGCTCAGGCTTCTGTTCCCCAGGCTCAACAGCCCCAGGGCTGCAGCCTTTCCTCCTCACACACATGGTGCAGCCCCTCAGCATCTCAGCAGCCCTGCCCTGGCCTCTCTGCAGCACTTCCCTGTCTCTGTGCAGCTGGGCAGCCCAGCACTGGCCACAGCCCTGCACATGAGGCCTCAGCACATGGGGCAGAGCACAGGGGCAGCACAACCTCCCTCCCTCCCTCTCCCTGCTGCCCACACTCTGCTGGATGCCCCCAGCATGATGCCATTGGCTTCTTGCCCCCCAGCCCACACTGCTACTCATTGTCAGTTTATTATCAATCATGACTCCTGTGTCTCTCTCTTCTTATCCCAAAACGTCTCTGAAGTGAGCACTAGCACAGCTCAGCCACATTTTCTGCTATGGTCCCATCTCCCTTCCACCTGGATCACCTGCCCAGGCACAAGTTCTCAGAGAAGCTCCCTTTATTTGGATGACTTCAGGCTATTAGTGGGTTTGCCTTTTGCAAACTGCTTCTTGCCCTCCTCCAGGCTCATGGACAGACTCAGCACTATACTCTTCTTTCTGCCCCTGTACACCCCTTGCCCCATGTGAGGACGTACTTGTACCTGCAATGGATTGTTTGTGTTGGGCTAGTCCTCCATGCTAGGACTTTAACAAGCCTTTGTAACATAAGCTCTGCATTTACCATGAGCCACTAACAAGCTTCCAGGTCAGCTAGGAGCTTTTCACCCTTTCACAGCACCATTTACTTCCCAAGCAGCCTCCTCACGTAGTTCCCACTCCTAAAAGCAAGAAAGACAACCCCCAAGCCCCTGGTAAGGTTTATGTCCTTCTGCTCCTCTGAGGATGTTAAACCCCAGCACATTATGGTTACCATCACAAAGTGATTTTACAACAGTTACACTTCTTAAAGGCCTCCAGGGTGTGTGAACACTTATTTCTCCTTTTGCTGGCTCACTGCTCCATGCAAAAGTCATCCAGGCTTCCTCAAAGCTCACTCACCCTGCCTCCCTGTGTCACATCTCATGTCAACAGGGGGATAAATGACACCTCTCATTGCTGTAGCACGTTCTGCTCTTGCAGAACTCCAAGTCTCACACTAATACCCATTCCATTCAGGCAGGACCTCCCACCCTGAGAGGTTCCCAAGCTGCTGTTAACTGTTCTCACTTGCCACTCAGCCCTCCATCCCCTGAAACCCACTCTGACACCAGCAGAGCCTACTCTGCCTTTCCTACGAGCTGCAATCTGCTTACTGCAGGGTCTCAACAGCTTTTATGAGACACTCCAGCATATCAACAGGCCCACTGCAAAAAGACAGGACCATTGAAGCAGTTTGCTGCAGGCCTGCAGCTGGCTGCTCAGCTTCACGTGCTACTGTCAGGTGGGGATTCACTGCAGTTTCCCTTCTCAACTGGATGAAGCCCCATCCCACTGACCTTTCATGAATAAAGCATTCTGATGACTCTGTTTCCACAGCTTGCATCACTCTGAGCTGCAAAGTCCTTCCAAACCAATCAGCTTTCTCCCCTGTTGCAGTTCAGACACTTTCATAACCTTTTCTCAAGAGTCAAAGCCCGGATTCCATTTGGACTTGACAGAGCCCATTCCTCCTGCAAAGCCTTTATTTGTTCCAAGAGCTTTCCTGGTTTCTAATGACCCTCTTTCCCATCTCTGGTGCCTCACCATGCTTTAAAAATGCTCCTGTGCCTTCTCTACCTGTGGTACTGGAAGTGCTTCCAGACAAACACTACATAAAGATGAGCTCTCCTTGTCCTGGAAGCAGATCACTGCACAGTTCTTGTCACCATCACTCAGCTGTCTATGGTGGGTGACCACACTTCCCACCACAACAGTGGCTTTCCAAACAGGTAACTGAAACACTACTCTTACAAGAGGCAGAAGAGACAATACCATCATCACCTGATGAAGGGATTGGTGAATGGGACTGCTAACTGAATGCCTTCCCAGCTCCAGATTTCCTGTCTCACCAGCACAGGGGACAGTGACATTGGAGCTTGGCCTCTTCCCACCACTGTTCACATCGTCCCTGATTCTCCATCAGTCAGCCTGGCTCTGAGCTGTCTGAACCATGCACTGCCTTCAAAGGCTGAGCACAGCATCCCTGAATGCNCACACACATGCTGCAGCCCCTCAGCATCTCAGCAGCCCTGCCCTGGCCTCTCTGCAGCACTTCCCTGTCTCTCTGCAGCTGGGCAGCCCAGCACTGGCCACAGCCCTGCACATGAGGCCTCAGCACATGGGGCAGAGCACAGGGGCAGCACAACCTCCCTCCCTCCCTCTCCCTGCTGCCCACACTCTGCTGGATGCCCCCAGCATGATGCCATTGGCTTCTTGCCCCCCAGCCCATGCTGCTGCTCATGGGGAGCTGCTGCCCACCAGAATGATGGAATGGCATATAATCCTGCACGTGAAATCCAAGGCTGCCTGGGACTAACTACTCTCATTTTGACCTTCCTTCTCTGTTTTGGTTTGCATTAAAGAATTTGGTTCCTGAGATCTTTTATTTTTGTTCCCACCTTCCCTTGCTCTTCATCTGTTCAGTTACAACAAGGGAAGTTTTCTGATTCCACCCTTCAGCACACAGGACCAGACACCTCCCATCTCTGACAGCAGCCAGGAGAAGCTCAAAAAGAAGAGGACTTAAGTGAACTGAAGCAGCAGAGTGTTCTGCAGTGACAAAGGACCATGTATGAGTTGATGCTGGAATCCCTCCTTTGAACAAAACACACTCAGATTGCAGTAAAGGGTCACCAGTCTTGCCCTGTTCAGTGTTTCCTCTGCTCATTGACTCTCAGTGCTAAGGAAAAGTACTGCCCAGCTTCCTCAGGTCTGAGTTGGTCTCAGGTTAGTTGTGGAAACAAGATGGATCGAGGGCTGCAGTGAGCACAGAGCCAGCCATAGAATCATGGAATGGTAGGGGTTGGAAGGGACCTTCAGAGATCATCCAATCCAACCCTCTCATCTAGCCCAGCCCCCAACAAGCCAGTTTAACTCTGGGGTAGCACCAGATGTAACACAGTAAATGGAGAAATCAAAAGCCTGCATCCCTGGTTTAAGAGCATCTGTACAAAACATTTCTGTGTAGGACAAGAGGGGAAACCCAACACTCCTGGGTCCTTCTGGGAACTCACCTTTTACAGCAGAAGCCTTGTAAAAGCAGACACAGAATACCCCAAGTTATTACATGGAGCATTCATTTACCTGGAAATAGTCACCTAACCACAGCTGGTAACGAGCTCACCTACCACCAAACCCAACAGCACCAGCATCTCCTCTGTGGATCGGAAGCACCAGCAGTAACCTGCTCAGATCCATTCCCACAGCCAGCAACTTGCCCGAGTCTATTGATGTGTTTATACCCAGAGCAGCCTTTGATTCTTACATAAACTTAACAAAGGAAACACAAACTTCTCAAACACCAAGCAAATAGTGTCAAGTATACATTAATTCATAATGTATAAACACAAGTGGTGATGGGAACCAAACACATCTGAAGAGCTCAGCAGGGTAAGAAAGGGGCTCAGCCCTCTCCCTAACTCTAGGAGTCACTGCAATCAGCAGCTCTTGGACATGCAGCACATGGAAAGCATCCCATCTTTCACCCCCTGTACAGCTCAGCTGCAGGTGTGTGCTTGGCTACTGACAAACAAACCCAGCTCAGACGTGTGTAACTCAGAGCACAGAGCTCTTTGCTTGCCATTCTGGTAAAACACACAGCAAAAGCACTTTGGAGATGCCCATCAGTTTGTTTGCAATCATTTGAGCAGCCAAGCCAGACTTGGTGGGGCTTTCATTTCACACAAACTCAGCATTTAAAACATCAGAAAAACATCAAAAACAAAGAGTCAAGCTTCTGCAAACTCCCTACAGACAACAGCATGCAGCCAAACACTCCACAACTCCTTCTCCCAAGGCTTGAAGAGGTCACATTCCCAGCACCAGGAGCTCTCGTTCCACTCTCAACAGGACAGAACCCAAATACCTACTTGAAGCGAACCTTCTCGTCCATGTCCACGGGGGGTTCATGTGTGATGAGGGTGACCAGCTGCTCCATGCACTGCTGCTGGCATAGGAAGTCCAGCAGCTTACGGTTCTGAGCCTTGCACTCCTGTAAGATGTCATCTTCATCCATCAGCTCGTGAAGTGTCACATCTTCCTTATCCAGCAGCTTGTCCACGTGCGATGTCGTGTTCAAATCAAACTTCCAGAACATGTTGATGGGACACAACGAGCTGTAAATGCAAAAGGACAAGGAGTTAAACCTTCCACCTCTGTTGTTTATACCTGCTTTGTGATTCTGGGCAGAAAAAAAAACCTTCAGAGAGCTGCCAGGCAGCTTGGAAACCTCAGCCCAGCTCTGTAAACAAAACCATTAACTTCTCACACCAGAAAACTGGCACCACTGTGCTGGCTGTACAGTAGCTGTGTCCTATCACACAGCTGTGGTTATAGCTCTGTGCCATCAGCAAGACACAGAGGACATGCACACACTAACTCTACCTGCAAGTAGCTGGAAGGAAAAGTAAAGCTTGTGTTCCTACGTAGAGATGCTTTGCTGGGTAAGAGCCAGGGGCTGGTCTCACACACAGGGAAATGCTGCTGCTGCCATAAGAGCAATCACATTAAAGGCTTCCCAAGGATTTGGTATTACCTGGAGTTCAGAGCCACATTCACCAGCCATAATTGCAAGTCAATGATTTATCTAAATGGAAGAAACACCTCCAATGTATAGATAAGAGCAAAAGATAAAGAGAGACTGTAACTGGAAAGTATGAAACATAACTGCTGGACACTGAGTGGTGACAGCACCAGCAAACCCAGAGCTGAGCTGTTAATAAACACAAACCCTACAGTATACTGGAACATGCTATTGAGGTAAAAATCACAGAATCACTGNTCAGGCTTCTGTTCCCCAGGCTCAACAGCCCCAGGGCTGCAGCCTTTCCTCCTCACACACATGGTGCAGCCCCTCAGCATCTCAGCAGCCCTGCCCTGGCCTCTCTGCAGCACTTCCCTGTCTCTCTGCAGCTGGGCAGCCCAGCACTGGCCACAGCCCTGCACATGAGGCCTCAGCACATGGGGCAGAGCACAGGGGCAGCACAACCTCCCTCCCCCTGCTGCCCACACTCTTAAAGATGCTCCATCACATAAGTGTAAAAGTGAGTGCTCTTCCTGTGATGCAGAAGAGTCTGTTGATCAACAACAGAAATACCAAAGGATTCTATAAAGCAGCTAGCAACAGAAGATGAAGGACTTGGCCTCCTTTTCCTACAGTTATGGACCTCAACTCCTTGATAAATACCTGCTGAAAGGAAACTCTCCTCCCCATCACCTGGAAGGACCCTCCCCATCACCTTCCCAGGTTTCACATGCACCTTTTGCAGCATCTCAACTACGTACAAACAATTCTGACACAGTTCTCTGCAAAAGTGCTGCCCCAGCTGCATTTTATGCCCCCTCCCTGTGTCCCTGCCCGAGAAGGGCTCCCTCAACCCTGCTGCCAATAGTTCAGATCATTCCCTCTGATGTCCCTTCCCTGTCCCAGCTGCATTTTGCAGAAGTCTTCAATATATGACCAGAGCCACAAGCTGCATTTCAGATGAGGTTTCACTGTTGCCACGTGCATCAGGAAGGATATTGCCCTTGTAAACAGCATTACCAAGCATGGAGCAGTGCCCTTTGCACTCTTCACTTCCATCCCACTCCCACCCCAAAAGCTTGCTGGCATTTCTGCATCTCAACGTTTCTCTCTCAGCCCTATTCATGATGGTTTCCTAGTTTGTTTCCTCACTGCACTTCAACTTTCACAGCAGTTCTGTTGCCAGCAGTCTCGGTGGATCTGCTTTGGCAGGGGGGTTGCACTGAAGGTCCCTCCCAACCCCCACCAATCCATCATTAATTACATCAAAACAACACAGTGTTCAGTCCATCCCTAAGAAACTCTTGCAGTGTTTTATCCCTTGTTCAGTGTTTTATCATTCTGCCCTTTACCCCCTCACCTCAAGATGGGTTCATTTACCCCAACTGCTCAACCAGCCACGAGCTTTCTCAAGCCTGTTTCTGGCTGTGGTACCAAATACCTTAAACAACCTCCACAGGACTGACTGAGCATCATATCTTCAGCATGTCAGCTGCCAAAAAAAGAGCTCAGATTAGTTTGGCACAGTTGAAATCACTGTTGTTGTTGTATTTTATTGTTCTCTATGGGGAGCAAATAAGAAGCAATCTTCATCCTTCTCCACTAACACTTTCAAGGTCTCCAGAGTTCCCCAGTTCCTCATCAGGGAGCAGCAGAGCATCTCACCTCTCCCTCACCTCGCCTCTGAGCATCTCACCTCTCCCTCACCTCACCTCTGAGCATCTCAGTACAGCTTCTCATTTCTGGCTCTTGCTTAGTGGTTCAGCCTCAGTCCTTTCCCAGACACTGACCCATCCTTGCTCAACACCCTCCATGGCTCTGCTACACATACAGAAGTCCAATAAAAGGAGGGAAACCTCAGTTTTGAAGGAGGGAGGCTGGAGCAGGAAGGGCCAGTCAGCTCCTGAGCTCACCTCCTGCAATGAAGGATCACAAAGACATAGTGAAATGTTGCCTGTGGGGATTAAAGATGACTGCAAGAAATAAACAGGCAGCTCCCTGAAGGAGAATTGGAGTGAGATGAGGGTCGTGCTCTGCTCCCCAGCCATGAGCAACAGCCCAAGAGGAAAGGGGCTGGAGTTGCCCCAGGGGAGGTTGAGGCTGGAGCTGAGGCAGAACTGTTTCCCTGAGAGGGGTGTCAGCCCCTGTGCCAGGCTGCCCAGGGAGCTGGGGCAGTGCCCAGCCCTGGAGGGATCCCAGAGCCGTGGGGCTGAGGTGCTGAGGGCTGTGGGTCAGTGGTGGCTGAGGCAGGGTGAGGGGAGGTTTGGGCTTCAGCAACTTCAGGGGCTTCTCCAACCTCATTGATTCTGTGATAAAGCAAATCACAGTCACTTATTCCCCCTTGCCAAAGCTGATAAGCACAGCTCAAACAAGAGAAATGTTCAGTAGCATTAAGCTGAAGCACATTTTCTATCCCCAGGATAAAGAGATGGGAGATTTCCATGTGCCACATGCCCAGGAGATCTCTCCCACAGCATGTGATCTGTGCAGCAGGCCCAGGATGCTGTTTTTAACCCAACCCACATCACTATTCCTGCAGCAGCAGCAGCAACACTTGCTCCAACCATTCCTGTGGCTTTCTGCAGCCTCCTGAGCTGTCACCACACCTCAGCCCTTTGCCAGTTCCCCTGCTGAGGACTCACAGCCAGGACAGGCCTCTGAAACCATCCTGTTTAAAAACCAAACACAACACAACACGTTTTTGTCCTCCAGGAAGGTTCAGTGCAGAGGGAAGTCACTGCTTCCCAGACAGCACAGCAGGGGCAATTAGAATGGCTGAAGACCCACACATTTCAGTGGCATGGGTGAGCAGCCAGCTCCCTTGCAGTGCATCTTTCACCCTGAACCTCCAGCTGAAGGGCTCTGAGGGGCTACTAAACAAAAAAACATGAAAAGAAACACTGGGTTGAGCCTGTTGTTACCAGTGAAGTCAGTGACATGCATGTTGTGCCCAACTTCAACCCAGGGACTGCATTTGGCTGTGTTTGTGTCTAAGGAGCTCAAATAGAAAGAGGAAATATGGAATCAAGGTGTTTTTTGTTCCCCTGGAATGGATCCTTCACCCAGGTTATTGGATAACAAGTTCTGTGGAGCTCCCCTCTGCTTCAAACTTGTCACAGATTACTCTGCTATTTCAGAGACCTTTTCTCCATGTCAACAAAGGATTTCTCCCCTGTTGAGGTGAGGGAGCCCTGGCAGGGGCTGCCCAGATGGGCTGTGGAGGCTCCTTCTCTGCAGACATCCCAACTCCAGCTGGGCAGTCCCTGTGTGCCCTGCTCTAGGTGCTGCTGCTCTGGCAGGGGGGTTGCACTGGACGAGCTTCCCCGCTCCCTTCCAGCCCTTCAGATCCTGTGATTCTGTCCATAGTGCTGCCCATGGCCCTGCTGGGCCTTTGCCAACAGTAATGCTTCTGTGTCTCTATGCTATAAATGACAGAGGTGAAGTCTCAGCCTCACAGCCACAAGCAGCAGCTTCTGCACCCGTCCATTCAGCTCCTGCAAACGCCCTCAGAGTTTGGGAGTGGGGAAGAGGCATCTGAATCTCCAGCCTACGTGCCAGGGCTGTGACAGAAGGGCTCTTTGGATCCCTGGTGTGTTCATCACAAACTGTTCCTCAGATATTTTTAACCAACTCTGCTTAGTTCAAGATTCACTGAACAAGTAGGGATGAGAGGCCTTAAATAAGAATGTTTGGGTGCAGTTAGCCCCAAATAGATCCATGTTCCACTCAGAGAGCTGGAACACACACTTAAATGTCACTTTTCACATGGAAACCCATCATGAATCTGATGTCACCACGTTTCTAAACCTCTCCAGGAAAATCCATCTTACCAATAGGAGGCACTCTGGCAGGTTGTCCTTTGGAAAGGAGATAGCTCCTATGGCAGAGCAAGCAGCTCCCCTTTCCAAACTGCTTCCTAAAGCAAAGGTTGAACAGAACTGCTAAGGAGTGTGTCCTGTCCCAGTCCTTGCTGGCAGCAGCAGGCTTCTGGAAGGCACTGATGCAATTCCCAGCTGGGAAGGGAGGCTGCCCTGCAGCAGTGACTCTCTCACAACATTGCCCAAAGCACATGCAACAGCATGAGACTCTTCTTCTTCACCTTCATCTCAGGCAAAAAATACCCTCTTTTAGCCACAGTGTTCTCACAAGCTGCGCCATGGATGCAGATTTGGAAATGATTGCTCATGGCTTATTGAAACCAAGAGGCAGCCAGGTCAAAGCAGGTGTCCAGGCAATCCAAGGGAGGATTTGTAATGCCAAGGGAGGTTGTTCAGCCCCTGTGCTCTGCCCCATGTGCTGAGGCCTCATGTGCAGGGCTGTGGCCAGTGCTGGGCTGCCCAGCTGCAGAGAGACAGGGAAGTGCTGCAGAGAGGCCAGGGCAGGGCTGCTGAGATGCTGAGGGGCTGCACCATGTGTGTGAGGAGGAAAGGCTGCAGCCCTGGGGCTGTTGAGCCTGGGGAACAGAAGCCTGAGCTCAGGGGGATCTCCTGAGTGCTGCTCAGTCCCTGCAGGGTGGGTGTCAGGAGGCTGGGGCCAGTGTTTGGTGTGTGCTGGGCAGGGGCAGCCCAAGGGGCAGCGGGCACAGGCTGGCACACAGGCAGTGCCCCTGGCCCAGGAGGAGCAAGTCCTTTGGTGCTGAGGGGAGGGAGCCCTGTGCCAGGCTGCCCAGGGAGGGTGTGGAGGCTCCTTCTCTTTGGGAGGTTTCCAACCCCCCCTGGACACGTTCCTGTGCCCCCTGAGCCAGGGGCAGCTGCTGGAGCAGGGGCTGGGGCTGCAGCAGCTCTGCAGGGCTCTGCCATCCTCAGCACTCAGGGGTTCTGGGGTGTAACATCTCAGCAAGCCTGAAAGTGAAATGGTGGCACGTGCCAAAAACCTCAAGGATATACCTATAGACACACTGCTGGATGCCCCCAGCATGATGCCATTGGCTTCTTGCCCCCCAGCCCACGCTGCTGCTCACGGGGAGCTGCTGCCCCCCAGCACTGCCAGCTCCCTCTGCCAGAGCTGCTCTCCAGCAGCTCAGCCCCAGCCTGTGCTGCTCATGGGCTTGTTCCTCCCCAGCTGCAGGACTCTGCCCTTGCCCTGGGGGATCCTCAGCAGCTCCCCCTGTGCCCAACTCTCAGCCTGTCCAGCTCTGGCTCAATGGCAGCACAGGCTGTGGGGAATCAGCCCCTGCTCCCAGCTTGGTGCCATCAGGGCACTTGCAGAGGGGACACTCCATCCCCTCACCCAGCTGCCTGATGAAGACGTAGGATCAGCCTGGCCCCAGAACCCATCCCTGTGGAGTCCCACTGCCCACAGGCCTCCAGCTCCATCACAAAGTCAATGAATCCAAGGTAATTAGTCCAGCAGAAAGGCAGACAAAGAAAGTGGAATAGGAAAGAGCACCCTACTTTCTCCACCCATTTGTGTCAGTGCACACCCCCCCAAAAAAAACCCCAAACTAGGAAATAAAATCACATCAGAGGCATCTGATGGGAAATAAAAGAAGGCAGTAGATTTCCAGGACAAAAGAGCACAAAGTGGATGCTAACTGCCAACTCCAAAGGCTTCTGATTGGTAAGCATTAAACAGAGCTCAGTTCTCCAGCTGGAGTGGTTAATGCCATCTCTGGACAGTCCAACACAGCAGAGCCCTCTGGGGCCTCAACAGGAGGGTTCTCTGCAGCTCAAAGACACATTCAACTCCCTCCTACAGATGCTGGTGTTGGGTAGCACTAATAGGCCTGGAAAGAGAAGCCAGTAGTTAAGAGGTTAGGAAATGAAGCTTGTCCTGTTCCCTCACATCAAAGCTGATGGTGTGCAGCTGAACTCAAAGAGGGCAAAAGCAGAGCAGGCTCTCTGCAGAGCTGCTGCCTCGTCCCCAACAGCTGAGGCACTGCTTGAAGGAACCACGCTGTGTATGCTGAGTAACTGTGTGCTGTGCACTGCCTCCTCTTACACAACTGCTGATTCATATCAGCTTCTCTCTGGAAGCATTCACACCTTCCTTCCTGCTCAGGGGGTTCCAGTCCTTAGAAGAGCAGCACCTCAGCGGCCTCTTGGTATCCCCAGAAGACCAACACACAAGAACCTACCCCCATCCCCTCCTGTCCCTCAGCACACAACCCTGCAGGAGTGATCCCTGCCCTGGGCCTGCTGCTGCCCCATCTGCTTGACATTCACCTTTTAAACACTTGTGTTAATGAGCTCCCCCTGAGCTCAGGCTTCTCTTCTCCAGGCTGAACAGCCCCAGGCCCCACAGCCTTTCCTCGTGAGATGCTCCAGCTCTGTGATCATCCTAGTAGCCCTTTGCTGGACTCTATCTACATCTTCCCTGTCCAAAGCATTTGCTCCCTCTGCTTTGGAACTACCACTCCAGAACTTACTCCACAAAGGGAGGCTGAGGCTTGCAGGCACACTGGATGTGGGTTTTATTTCTCCTACCCTCAAAACTGGGCTGAGAAGGAAAGGGAAATGTTTATTAACTCAGGAGGCAAGAAGTCCAACAGAGCTCAAGCCTCAGCTTCCAACATCAGCTTCTGGCTAATGACCATCTCCCCCTTCTGTCAGTGAAGAGGCTCTTACAGTTTCCTTAAAATACAGTAACCTCTTTGGTTGGGATTTTTTCTTTCCTTGGATCCTCTCAGGGAAACCAAAGTGGAGCCTGAGAGAACATCCCACAGCACTGAGATCCCTGATGGACAATGTGTCAGTCTTCAGTGAGAACAGCTGAAAGTACAGGAGCTGGACACTGCAAGGAAAGGCAAGAATGATCCTTTTCTGATGAACTGCCTCAACCTCCTGTCATCATTCCTTCACTTCAAAGCCACACTGGAAATCTCTGGTTTGATAATCACCAATGAACACACCTTCTGAATACACCTGATCTTTTAAAACCCATTTGGGCTTGCAATGAAAATCATCTCTGACCTTAAAACTACACCAAGGTGTCACATTGTTTGAAAGGTACTTTTTAAAGCAGCTGGTTTGAATTCACTGCACCTCACTCCTCCTCTCACCCATGCTGAGACACAAAAGTCAGCTGCCTCACACTCCCCCCTCTCCAGACCATCCCTCACACACACACAAACTGTTCAGGCAACAGCCAATGCTGAGAAACTAATAACCTATCCCAAGCAGAAGAGAGTAAAGCAGAAGAATAAAGACCATAATGATCACAAGGCTGGAGTGTAGTGAACAAGTCACCTGCAGACAGAGACCAGGTTGTGCTCAGAGATGGGCAGTGACAGGACAAGGGGCAATGGGCTGCAAGCTGCAACACAAGAGGTTCCAAAGCAACACGAGGCCAAAGTTGTTCCCTGTTGAGCTGAGGGAGCCCTGGCAGGGGCTGCCCAGATGGGCTGTGGAGGCTCCTTCTCTGCAGACATCCCAATTCAGCTGGACAGTCCCTGTGTGCCCTGCTCTAGGTGCTGCTGCTCTGGCAGGGGGGTTGCACTGGATGAGCTTCCCAGTGGCAAAGGCATCAGGAAGCTCACAGCTGGCAAGGACAGCAGCAGCCTGGGTCTCTCTGCCAGCCCCAATGGGCTTTATCCTGGCATCAGATACCTTTCGTGGCAGGATGGATCACAGCAATGGGGAGGGAGATGAGGGAAGGCCATCAAGCCTCCCCATCAGCCAAAACATGCTCTTCAGACTGGTCCATAAGGGACTTGAGACCTTGTGCTTTAATCAGGACCAAGTGCTTTAATCAACTGTGCAGCAATTACCTGCACTGACCTTTAACACCTCCCAGTTGTCTCCTAATCACATCAGAGAACTGCTGCTGTTCACACTGAGCTTTTGGTGCAGGTTTTTATGGATGTAAAAGATCCCAGTTGCTTATTTCCAAGCAGTGAATTCAGTCCCAGTGGCACAGCTGGTCAGTGATGGCATCTGGGCAAAAACTTCACAGAACCATTGCATTAAGATCCTGGTTTGATTTACATGCAAAAGACTCTATTTCAGCCTTTATGCATGAATAGCACTTTCCCTGTCCCCTTCATCTTTCATGCTGTAAAACCACACAGTTACAGGGAAACTTATTGACAGTTTTGGAGCAAGAGCAGAGGGCTGAAGGAACAGAGGCAACAGTTCCTACATTCTTTGGACAAGTTGAATATCACAGAATAGTGGATCTGGCAGAGCCCTGCAGAGCTGCTGCAGCCCCAGCCCCTGCTCCAGCAGCTGCCCCTGGCTCAGGGGGCACAGGAACGTGTCCAGGGGGGGTTGGAAACCTCCCAAGGAGAAGGAGCCTCCACACCCTGGGCAGCCTGGGCCAGGGCTCCCTCACTCAAACACTGAAAGAGCTTTTCCTTGTGTTTAGATGGAACTGTTTGTGTTGCAGCTTCATCCCATCACCCCTTGTCCTGTGGCTGGATACAACAGAATAAAGTGCTGCTTCAATATCCTGACAACCATCATTGAGCTATTGGTAACTGAGATCCCCCCCCAGTCTCCTCTTCTCCAGACTGAACAGCCCCAGGTCCCACAGCGTTTCCTCAGAAGGAAGATGCTCCAGTGCCCTGAGCATCTTGGTGGCCCTGCACTGGCCTCTCTGCAGCAGTTCCCTGTCCCTCTGGAGCTGGGGAGCCCAGCACTGGACACAGGACTCCAGATGAGGCCTCAGCAGATATGGCAGAGCAGAGGGGCAGCACAACCTCTCTCCCTCCCTCTCCCTGCTGCCCACACTCTGCTGGATGCCCCCAGCATGATGCCATTGGCTTCTTGCCCCCCAGCCCACGCTGCTGCTCATGGGGAGCTGCTGCCTCCCAGCACTGCCAGCTCCCTCTGCCAGAGCTGCTCTCCAGCAGCTCAGCCCCAGCCTGTGCTGGTGCAGGGAGTTGTTCCTTCCAAGATGCTAACTTTTCATACAAAACCTCCTTGATTCCCTCTACAAGCACAAATCATGTTCAGCTTTGCCATGCAGAGGAAAAAAAACCTCCTAAAAATCCAGATAATCCTCTTCAAGTACCCGAGGGAGTTTTAGAACACACCTGTGAGTCAGATGCTAACAGACCCTCAGGAGCACACAGCATTCACCAGACAGCTCTACACCTTTAGCATGCAGCCACTGATCAGCTAACTGCAGAGAATAAAGCATCTCTTTATTTAACCTGGTGAAGTTGAAGCCTGGAAGTAGCTTTTTAAGCCATCTCTTACACAACTGAAAAAAAGCCAGAGTGAAAGCATCCAGAAGGAGCAGGGCAGGACAGCATGATGGATGCTTCATCTGAATCCTCACACAAGCGTGTTGCAGGAGCTTCTGCAAAGAGCTTTAAAGGAAAAGCTCACTTTTTATGAGTCATTAGCTGGTTAAATGATAAGAAATAAACCTGAAGTATGTTTTAAAAGAGAACAGAAGAAGGCAATAAGTTGGGCCCTAAAAGGAAGAGTTTTGCTCAAGGTACTTCCAGCTGATCTCAGCAGAAAGATGAACAGGCAGGGAGCACACATTCACTGCTAACAGAACAATTACTTACCTCAAACCTACCAAAGGGCTCAGAAAGGGCTGCAGATGATTCCCTGTTACCAAGTCAGACAATAAAGCAGAAGGTTTAACTGCTGGTGCTGAGAAAAGCAAAGTCCTAAGCATGGGAGAAAAGCCACTGAGCAACCCCTGCTAAGGATGCTCACACCACTCGGAGCAGGGAGCTGTGGCCATCCTGGATCTTCAGACACAAGAGCAACTGAGCAGCAACTGCTTCACTTCAGGTCAAATGTCTTTTTGAAGAGAGAGGCAGAGAAGAAGCAATTTGCCTCATCTGCCTTGTCCTGAGCAGCAAGTCCTTCCCTCTGGGCTTGGTTCAGTGTAACCCAGGAGCTCACTGGGACCAGTCACCATCTGCAGCATCCTCTGGATCCTCAGCAAGTCTCATTCTCCACCAGTTCTGAAGCCAGGCAGTCCATCTGCCCCTTGCTCATCTGAGATGTATCCAACGCTCTCCTGTGCCACAAACCTCCTTCCTCCTCACACTCTTCCACTTGCCCCATCCCCAAGTTCAGGGAACTTCTTCCCCCAGGTCTGTGCAGAGGATGCCAGGAAGGAGCCATCTCCCTTCCTTCCACAGGGTTTGTCCTCGCCTGAGTGCCACAGCCAGGACAAAGCAAAGCAAGCAGCTCCCCTCTGAAGAAACATGGCAATCCCTCTGAAGAAACATTGCATTTTACCACACAAACAGAACAGATCCCACTAGTTATAGCCCTTTAGAAATCACCTTGGAGCCACTGTGCAAGGAGCTCAATCCAGAGTAACAGCCAGAGAGGTAACGTCAAAAGTCAGGACAAAAAAAGAATGAGCAAGTAAACAAAAGGCATTTCACCATCTGACTATTGTGTGTCTGCACCTACAGTGCTGGGCTGGTGAGCTTCCCTCAGAAGAGACAGGAGAGCTCCAACAAGTCCAGCTGGTCTGATCAGCTTCTGGAAGAGACCAAGTGGAACAAGACACAGCACAGCTTCTGATGGAAGATGCATGAAACCTGACTTGATGCATGGCTACAGCTTACAGAGAAAGCATGAAGAGCATTTAAGGAGGTGGACAATTATTTACAGCTTGCTATAAACCCAAGAATGGAGACACCTCACCAAGTTATCAAGCAGCCAAGGGGCAGAATGAGACATTAAGTATGTTCCAGCAGTGAGAAGAAGAAACCCTGTGGAACTTGCTGCCTTAGATGGTCATGGAGGGCTGAAAGCTCAACAAGAGGTTTTTGAAGGCCCCTCAAATGTTTTACAGCCACTGTCACTTCAAAAATATCACTAAGCTGGGTGGCTGTCAAGAAGTGGGATGCCTACTCTACATTTGCACTGCTCTTCCCTCAAGGAGAGACACTTTTAGCAGGAGCAGCTATCACACAGTCCTCACTCCCAACTCTCTCATTTCTATTCCTCTGCATCTCACTGGCACAGACAACGATGAATCTCTGGGTAGCAACCACATGCTCTAGTTCCTAGAAGGCTTCCAGAAGCATTTTCACAGTCACAGAAGTTGGAAGTGACTTTATAGGTCATTTGGTCCAACTGTCCTGCACTAAGCAGAGACATCTTCAACTGGACCAGGCTTGCTCAGGTGCCCATCCAACCTGACCCTGAATGCTCCCAGGGATTGACATCCACAGCCTCTCTGGGCAGTCTGTCCCAGTGTTTCACCATCCTAAGAAGATAATTAACGTGTCTGAATCTAGCCTCAATTTCCACCAGTTTCACTCCATCAGGTCTGACACACAAGGTAAACACAACCAGTCCCTGCAGCATCTTTATTCACAGCTCACTTCAATCCTGCACTGTCCTGGAACACAACTTAGAGCCTCCTTCTTCTTTGTTTTAAGAGCACCTTTCATTCATAACTCAGCCCCCCTGGGAGACCTCCCTTTACATAACATTTCTTGCCTTTGTAGCATCAAGTGAGCTTTTCCTACCAGAAGTGCTGCCAGGACAAGGCCCCAAGCTCCTCTGCTGGCAGTGGGAAGGATGGCTGTGTTCCCACAGGCAGTGTGTCCATCCCCAAAGAATCCCTGATGCCATTACATTGATCCCTGCATGAAAGGGCAGTCTCTCTTGCTTGCTTTAACAGCTTAATTGATAACTTTGTTGGATGCTTCTGGTTTCTCACCTGATGAAAACCTCTGAGTAAGCACAGTCTATCCACCTGGAGCATCCCAACAGCAAAGCACACTAAGGTGGCATTTCCAGGCTGCTACTCCTTGGAAGAGTCACAAGCAGTTCCCACAAGTACAGAGAACCACCATAAAGAAAAAGAAAGAAGCTCCATCTTCTTCCTATCAATTACGTACCTTAAATCAGAGCTTAAGTTTTGAGAAGCACGTGGCAGCTGAACCTGGCTTTGGGGAGTAATCTGACCTAACACACCAGGACTGGACGGTGGACTCAATAACAGCAGCAGAACTGAGCTGCTCAGCTGGATGTAACCAGCCCTGAAGTCCATCAGCAGGGCCCAGCAACGTCACAGTTTCCTCTCCAATTACTCCAGGTATTAAATATCAAGCACAACCTCCCCAGCAACCACCAGAACACAGAATACAGGGCTATAAAGCACGTTGTCATTGCTGAGCTTGAAGAGGAGAGGAGATGTGCATACCTTCAGCAGAAGTTACTTCAAACGTGAAATCTTCTCCCCAGACAGAGAAACATTTGGGTTACAGTTCCTGGAATACACCCAGCTTCAGGAAATTCTCTTCATCCACTGGGAAGGCCTTCTCAAGCTTCTGAACCTGGAAAACATTTAAAGAAGTTACTATTAATCAAAAGTACCTGAGGGCCTAAGATGTTTTCTCTCCCTATACAAACATCCACGTGACCTCACAGCTCAAAGACAGATTTGGGTGAGATCATAGGTAACAAACACCCTGCAACACCATCACCACCATGTCAGACCCTCTCCTTCAGTTACTCCCCTCTTCTGCAGCTCTGGGCAAACATGAACCTTCCCACCAAGCTGTGATGCTGCAAGGGTTAACAGTCCCTTCCACCAAGCTGTGATGCTGCAAGGGTTAACAGTCCCATCCCACCAAGGTATGATGCTGCAGGAGTTAACAGTCCAGTACCTTCCCACCAAGCTGTGATGGTGCAGGGGTTTACAGTCCCTTCCCACCAAGCTGTGATGCTGCAAGGGTTAACAGTCCCTTCCAACAAGCTGTGATGCTGCCAGGGTTAACAGTCCCATCCCCCCACGCTATGCTGTTCCAGGGCTTAACTGTCCAGTCCCATCCCACCGAGCTGTGATGCTGCAGGGGTTAACAGTCCAGTCCCTTCCCATCAAGCTGGGATGGTGCAGGGATTAACAGTCCCATCCCACCAAGCTGTGATGCTGCAGGGGTTAACAGTCCAGTCCCTTCCCACCAAGCTGTGATACTGCAGGGGTTAACAGTCCAGTCCCTTCCCACCAAGCTGTGATACTGCAGGGGTTAACAGTCCAGTCCCTTCCCACCAAGCTGTGATGCTGCAGGGGTTAACAGTCCAGTCCCTTCCCACCAAGCTGTGATGCTGCAGGGGTTAACAGTCCAGTCCCTTCCCACCAAGCTGTGATGCTGCAGGGGTTAACAGTCCAGTCCCTTCCCACCAAGCTGTGATGCTGCAGGGGTTAACAGTCCAGTCCCTTCCCACCAAGCTGTGATACTGCAGGGGTTAACAGTCCAGTCCCTTCCCACCAAGCTGTGATACTGCAGGGGTTAACAGTCCAGTCCCTTCCCACCAAGTTGTGATGCTGCAGGGATTGACAGTCCCTTCCCACCAAGCTGGGATGCTGCAGGGATTGACAGTCCCTTCCCACCAAGCTGGGATGGTGCAGGGGTTAACAGTCCCATCCCACCAAGCTGTGATGCTGCAGGGGTTAACAGTCCAGTCCCTTCCCACCAAGCTGTGATGCTGCAGGGGTTAACAGTCCAGTCCCTTCCCACCAAGCTGTGATACTGCAGGGGTTAACAGTCCAGTCCCTTCCCACCAAGTTGTGATGCTGCAGGGATTGACAGTCCCTTCCCACCAAGCTGGGATGGTGCAGGGGTTAACAGTCGAGTCCCACCAAGCTGGGATGGTGCAGGGGTTAACAGTCGAGTCCCACCAAGCTGGGATGGTGCAGGGGTTAACAGTCCAGTCCCACCAAGCTGGGATGGTACAGAGGTTAACAGTCTCTCCCCTCCACAGTCCCCCAACTCAGCTGGGAGACTTGTACCTCATTCAAGAACACGTTTGTTTTCTTGACACCACTTCAAAAGGCAGCTATGGGGTTGTCAGGGAAACCTAAGGGTCATTTTCACTAGTTCCAAGAATATTAGTAGCAACAATACACGTATTTCACGTTTGGTCTGGGGCCCCAGCACTTCAGGAGGCACTGAAGCATCCAGGAGAGTTCACACTGGTTTCAAACAGGAGGCAATCCACCAAAGGGAAGCAGGCAAGAGAACTAAGCTCAGCTCAGCCTGCCAAGCCTCCTGTCCCCAGTGAACAGAGCTGGGGTTTAACCAAGGCTTTCTCCAGATCCAGGTCTGTCTTTTGCACTGTGGGGTCACAACCTGCCAGAAAACAACAGCAGTCAGATAATGATGCTCAACTCTCCACATCAGACAATGATGTTCCCACACAATCCATAGAATCACAGCATGGTGGGGGTTGGAAGGGACCTTTAGAGCTCATCCAGTCCAACCCCCTGCAGAAGCAGCTCCCACCTAGATCAGGTCACACAGGAACGTGTCCAGGGGGTCTTGAAGAGCTCCAAGGAAGGAGCCTCCACACCCTCCCTGGGCAGCCTGGGCCAGGGCTCCCTCACTCAAACACT
>WBNH01001846.1:0-31983 GCA_013401255.1 Urocolius indicus | reverse complement strand
GTTTTTTGGGGTTTTATGTTTTAGTTTGGTATTAAATTGTTTTCTGTTTTTCTTCCCCAAGCCGAGTAGCCTGGTCTGTTTTGTCCTGCACCTTAAGCGGCAATTAAGCCCTCCCTGCCCTTTAGCAATCCTTAAGTCTTCGGTACTTGAGGCTAATCGTGGTCTTTTGTTCCCTGATGGGCCGAAACCAGGACAACAACATATACAACATACATAAAGCTATGGGAAGATTTATTTTTTAATGAGGTTGACAAATACTATTGAGGAACATGAAAATGTTGTTATGCTTTAATAATTAAATATATATGTACTTCCAA
Organism: Urocolius indicus; assembly: GCA_013401255.1. NCBI lineage: Eukaryota > Metazoa > Chordata > Aves > Coliiformes > Coliidae > Urocolius > Urocolius indicus. The sequence continues at coordinate 31,666 of WBNH01001846.1, read as the reverse complement.
TTTTTAGCTTAAAATTATATAATTGTTTTATAAAAAGTAAATTTACAAAGTGTGATGTTAACTGAACTTGTCTAAGACAGAAGCTAAACTCAGTGAACAGTTTTTCCTGACCATTTGAAAAAATCAGAGGTAATGTTTTGAAAATATTAAAATATTTTATTTTCTCAATAAAATTACTAGATTTGGAAAATTCAGTAAGTTTTATTTTCATATACTGAAAAGAAGTATATTTATATTTTTATTGTGTTCTTTACAGAAATGAATCTAAATAAAATAAATAAACAGAACTCTCAGAAGGAAAGAGAATGGGCTAAGTAACTTCAGAGCAATATTAAATAATTTTTTCTAAAGTAAACAGAGATTTTTAAGTTTATAGACCATATAATTCATGTTAAAAATAAATTAAAACTAAAATGCAGATGAGTATAGTTTATATGGAATGGGAGTAACTAAGAGATTATATAAAAATACTTTGTTTCTTAAAAGTTCTTGGAATTACCTTGACTTGGGCTAAGATTGGTTACCCCTTATTCTCCACAGAACATCTGATCATAGGATTGGAAATGTTTATCATGATCATCAAAGTAAGTATCATTGATGAAAACAAAAAAAAAATGAAGACTTCTTAAAAGCTATTTGCTTCCTTATTATTACATCAATAAATCAAAAAATAAGAGAGGATACATATAATTCAACTTTAAACAAGGAACAACAGGTATCCTTATTTGGTTTTTTTTTAACTTCTATATTATCTTTTCAGCTGCAACGTGAAAGCACATACTCAAATTCCCACAGGACAACGGCTCCTTTGATAGCACAAGGTCAATAGCCACAGTCTGTAGAGGACAAATGCTAGTTTATACTCAAGCTTCTTCCAGAATTCACTCCCTACTCATGGAGCAAGTCCTCCTTTCTTGTAAGTTACTCCTGCTACTCTTCTAATACAAGTTTTCCACTGTTCCCTCCCCTATGAATCAGACCTCTCTCTTGACCTTAGGCTGAAAGTAGAATCTTGTTTGCTTTTCCCTCTCTTTCAGAAGATAATGGCTCAAACAAATCAACATTGAAAACAGAAATTTAAAGATTTGTCCTGGGTTTGGCCAGGATAGAATTCTCTCCCCATCCTGCAGATTTGGGGAGGTGTAAGTAACTGAGTGGTTTGGTTTTTGTTCAGTTAGGGCTAAATCACCACAAGATTTCATAGAAAAAAACTACTGGACGGTCTTCAAAAAGACCTACCAGACTACATGCTCAGACACAAGAATCGTAGAATTATAGAACCATTGAATTTTTATTGTTGGAAAAGACCTTCAAGACCATCAAGTCCAAGCAGTCACCTCACACTGCTAGGCCCATCACTAAACTGTATCCCTCAGTACTTCATCTATGTGTCATTTGAATATCTGTAGGGATTGTGACTCCACCACCTCTGTGAGCAGCCTGTTCCAATGCATAACAGCCCTCTCAGTGAGAAAGCTCTTCCTCGTGTCTAATCTAAACCTTCCCTGGCGCAACTTAAATCCATTTCCTTGTGTTCTTATTATTCGTTACTGGAGCAATTGACCCCCACGTCACTACAATTCCCCTTCAGGTAGTTGTAGAGAGTGATCATATCTCCTCTCAGCCTTCTCTTCCCTAGGCTAAGCATCCCCAGATCCCTTAACCACTTCTCATAAGACCTATTCTCTAGACCCTTTACCAGCTTTGTTGCCTGTCTCTGGATGTGCTCCAGGACCTCAATGTTCTTCTTGCAGTGAGGAGCCCAGAACTGAACACAGTATTTGAGGTAAGCCATAACCAGCCCTGAGTACAAGGGAACAATCACCTCCCTGGTCCTGGTGGTCACACTATTTTTGATACAAGACAGGATGTCATTGGCCTTCTTGGCTACCTGGACACGTTTCTGGCTTATGTTCAGCCAGCTGTCAATTAATACCCCCAGGTTCTTTTCCACAAGACAGGTCTCAAATCACTCTGTCCCAGGCCTGTAGAGGTACATGGGGTTATTGTGACTCAAGTGCAGGACCCAACACTATAAAGGTCTCCATAAAGCTTTTCAAAAAGGTATAGGTCTCTATATCTAGATTTACTTTTCAGGAACTTCTAGTCATTGAGGACTTGAGCTTCATGCCCAGAAAACCTAAGGAAATGCTGTCTAAACTAAAAAGACATGTTACTATGTGATCTGATCTAGGTTGAGCTGCTTCTGCAGAAGGGTTGGACTAGATGATCTCTAAAGGTCCCTTTAAACCCTACCATTCTATGATTCTATATTGATATCTCTGTTAAGGACAGAATCTTTGTAAAATCACCTGTTGCTGATGAAAGGTTATCTAGTTGTCCACCATTTTTGTCAAACATACATATTTGAGTCCCTAAGAAAGATGATTAATCTTCAAGTGCTATTTCATCCAAGTTCAAGATCAATGTATCTCCAAGCGGCTCCTCCACCTATGTGTTGGGCATGATGTCAGTATGGTATGGAATAGCCGTTATCCAGCCTGGATCAGATGTCCTCACTATGCTTCTCCCTACCTTCTTGTAAACGTGAATCCTATCCTGGCAAAACTCAAGACAAGTGGGTAGGGAGGAATCTCATGAGCTTCAACAAGGGCAAGTGCAGGGTCTTGTACTTGGGGAGGAATAACCCCAGGTACCAGTACAGATTGCAGCTGGTACCTGCTGGAAAGCAGCTCCATGGAGATAAACCTTAAGACTCCTGGTCGATAGCAAACTAAGCATGAGACAGCAATATGCCCTTGTGGCCAAGAAGGATGCATTAAGAGTGTGGCCAGTAGTTCAAGAGTCATTCTCCTCCTCCTCTATTCTGCCCTGGTAAGTCCCCATATGGGAGTACTGTGTTCAGTTTTGGGCTCCCCAGTTCAAAACTGCTAGGGAAATTCTATAAAGAGGGTTACCAAGATGATTAGGGGATTGGAACACCTCTCTTAGGTGGAAAGGCTGTGGCACCAGAGGCTGTTTTGGCTGGAGAAGGGAAGGTTGAGTATCTTATCAACACTTATAAATAACTAAAGGGTGGGAGTTGAGAAGATGAGAAGAGTCTTTATCTGTAGTGTCTAGCAACAAGACAAGGGGAAATGAGCACAAGCTGGAACATAGGAATTTCCACTTGAACATGAGGATAAACTATTTTACTGTAAAGGTGAGGGAGCCCTGGCAGAGGCTGCCCACAGAGGTTATTGAGTCACCTTCTCTAGAGATTTTCAGAACCCACCTGGATGCATTCCTGTGTGACCTGATCAAGGTGAACCTGCTTTAGCAGGCAGATTGGACTAGATGATCTCTAGATGTCGCTTCCAACCCCTAGTATTCTGTGATAATTTCAAATTAGCATATTTTACATTCAATAGAGCTAAAGAAATAAGCGAGCGATATAGCTCTCTATTCTTAAATGGAGACAATATTTTACAACATTATGCTAACCATATATTGATCTTCATGAGCTGCATATGGTCAAAGCATGATGGACTTTATCAGAACACACATCTTTGGAAAGGCAAAGACCCTGATACTAAGTTACTCCATGTTAGTTCTGTATTAAATTTTTACATACCAATGATAATTTACTAGCAACATGGTAATAATAACCCCATAGAAATTCCATCTAACATTAGCAATAAAGCTCTCAGAAAGCAAAAATTTAATGTTTTACATTAGAGAAGAATGAGTGACATAAAGGTCTAAGTTTAGTCCAACATAGGGCTTAAGTCTAGTTTAGCATAAATAGACCCATGTTAAAATTTTGGCAGTATAATATTCAATTTGAGAAACATTTGTCACTGAAGTACTGATTAGTAAGAGGAAGAAACCTCACTGTTCCTTTTTTAAGGGATCTCAAATAGGTAGTTTTTTTTTTTATTAAAAATGTGTTAAAGTGTAATAAATTTACACAAACGTCTGACAATTAGAATGTTTTGTCTTACTATATAGCATTATCTTAAGGCCATATTTGCTAATGTATTCTTTTGACTAAGATAAGTACATGTATTTTCCAGAAAAAAAGGAGATCTTAGATTTTATGTATATCATGGGTAAATTTTTGCCTTCTGCTACTCTCATTTCTCACTTTCACTTCCCTTTTACTCAAAGAGAATTGCCCTAGAAATATATTGATTCTTCACATCTCAGTAAAGAATAATATAGAATCCAGCAGCTTTGGCAGTGATCTTAGTGATGCAAGCTTTTCTCATGGGAAGGTCCATAGATTCTAGTCATAAGAAATTGATAAGAAATTGAGAGCTGGATGTTTTTTTGTTTCCTCCACTGCTTCTTTTTAAATATACTTTATATACTAGTTCTAACCTATAGACAGAAGTAACAATCTGTCAAGTAGTGCAACAATGTCGCATTAAACACTTCCATATAAGGAATATATTTTCTCAAAATGAAACTAGTCTTCAGAAATCAGTGTACTACCTAATTAAAAAAAAAAAAAAGTAAGTTTATATATCTGTTCATAACCGCTTTGGGTTATTTTAGAAGGTTATTTCCTTCTTAGAAGTTGAATATAATGGCCTAAGTGTAGCATCCTAGTTTAAATTCTTAGTTAACATTACTTTATTTATTTGAGAAAAAAAAATCTCAGTTTACCAGTTTTATTTACTAGCAATGGTGTTGAATTTAAAGTTTTCTTAAATATATATCTTCCTTATGCCATTGACATTCCTTTTGTTTTCCTGTATTTTTAGTAATACTAATTTCTGAGATTTGATATGTAAACATTAAACAAGTCACATTAAGAAAGTAGTGATTTGCCATGATGATCAAGCAAAACTCCTTCTCCTTTTTGTTCTTCCTCTGCCCAGAGAACTGCATCACTATGACTAATTCCTTATATTTTATGTTTGATATTTTTATTTGCTTTTTTTCCCCTTCAAATAAGTACCAGACAGCTTTACTCGAGCTAGAATAATGATATTCTATAAAAAACACAAATCCTGCGGTTCAAACAGCTCAAGTATTAATAATATAAGTGGCAAAATTAATCTAGTCCAGGTATTTATCCTTCTTTTCAGTGAGATAAATTGAAATGGGTGACATATGACAATAAAGTTTAAAATCTTGTGCAAGAATCACATAATTCATCTGAGAAATGGTACGGTATAAAGAAAAGGAACTCTGAGAAACAGGAAAACCACAAAATATTTCCTTCACATAATTTGTAAAGCTATATTTTAATTAGGTATTTTATAGCAGTTAAAATGCTTTAACTGTTTAGATAACGTTCCATTAAGTATAACAATTTTGCAAATAATTAGGTCATTTGATTGTATAGATAGCATATTTCTACAGCCAGTGACAAAGATCATCTGCCCAATCTATCTAAAAATGCTGTGTGAGATATTTAATTTTGATTTTTAAAATATGCATTATGCAGGACATTCACTGAAAAACTTTCAAACATCAGAAAACATTTTCACTCCTACAGAATCCTTTCTTTTTAAAAAATTGTTTATTTGACCCCATACCACACTACCACAAAAACAGCTTAAGTATAGATCCTTTGGACCTTCTCTAATGTATTCTGTCACTTCCACTGAACTTCAGAGAAGACTGTTTACTATGACAAAAGCCCAATAAATGAAAAAAATATATTCATAGTTAATTTTGATACGTTTTAGATCAGGCCTGTCAAAGATCACAAATGTAAGTGATGTTTTATTCCTGTTTCTTCTGTGGTTTACTGTTAGATGTAGTTGTCCATTGTCATGGTTTGACATGACAGCCTTTTCTGGTAAGGGGGAAGGGGCTGTAAAGATGGCGCCTGTAAGAAGTTGTTTGCAACTCTCCCCAGCTCTGAGCCAGACCCACGTCTGGGGCTGAGCCAATTAGACGCCTCCACCATCACTTTTTAAGAAGAAGCCGGAAGAGGAGGTTGCTTTTCCTCCATCTTTTTCCTGCTTCTTCCTTCTTCTGTCCCTTCTTCTTCTTCTGGCTGGTGGTGGTGCAAGGAGTAGGAACAATGAGAGAAACAGCCATGCGGACTCCAAGGCCAGTGATGAAAGAGAGGAGGAGGTGTACCAGAGCAGAGACTCCCCTGCATTCTGTGGAGAGAATTGGAGAAGCTGAGATATTCACCAAGGACTGTGTCCCGAGAGAGGGACCCCGTATCGGTAGAAGAAACTGCAATTGTGATGAAGAATGCATGCCAGAGATATTTACCAAGGACTCTGTCCCGAGAGAGGGAACCCATATCGGCAGAAGCCGCAGCTGCTGGGAGCAACCCATGCCAGAGAAGTTTGCTAAGGACTTTGTGCCGGGGGAGGAACCCCGTGTTGGAGCAGGGGAAGAATGCCAGGAGTCATCCTCTTCTGAGAAGACAGAAGCGGCAGAGCCCATCTGTGAGAGACTGACCACATTCCCCATTCCCTGCCCCCCTGAGCCGCTGAGGGGGGAGGAGGTAGAGATATCGGGAGCAGTGAGCTGGGCCCGGGAAGAAAGGAGGGATGGGGGAGGGAGATCTTAAAGTGCTGGTTGTAATTTTCTCATCATCCTACTCCCTTTTGCTTTTATTCCGTTCTGTTTCTTGTAGAATAAACTTTCCTACTTTCTCTCTAAGTCGAGTACTGGAGTTTGTTTTGCTCGGAACCGTAATTGGCAGTGAGCCCTCCCTGTCCTTGTTTTAATCCACAACAACCTTGCTTATCTTTTTACTTATATTTCGCTGGGGCCTCCACCATCCTAACGAGGGTGGGGGTGAATGGGAGCATTGAGCAAGGGACTGTCGTGGTGTTGCTGTGCTAGGTGGGCCAAACCATGACATCCATGCAGAGCAATAAATTTACACGTAGGGTGAAATGCATTAAATAATTTAATAGAGTTTCCTTCAATGACATCTGTAAACTTCCGTTTCTTCTGTTTCCTACAAAACAGTCTGGTTTTCACTTTCTTGTCCCTCGGACCAGATTGCCTTATGACAATATAACAAAAGTGCACTTTGCATGCCAAGTAACCTTGCAGCTGACCAGGTCAAACTGCCATGGAGACACCACCTGCCAATTTTTTATTTTTATAGACTTACTCAGTACAGAAGGTGATGGCTACTTTTCAGATGAATCGAACCCTAAGGGCTTAGTAAGAATTTGTACCTTAACTTCTCCTTGAAAGGATGTGGAGATGGTGAGGGGAGCAATTTTAATATGTGCAGAACTATTTCAGAAAAAGACTCTTAGAGATGATTATTTATACCATATTAATCACCCAATTTGAAGTCTATTTTACACTTATATCTGATAACATTAAGCAGGGACTTAAACTTATGTTTCAAAAACCTTGATAAACTTAGTTTGCAGGCTTTCCTTTTCTATCATTTAACTGGCCCTCCTGAGTGTGATGGNCTCTAATTGGCCAGGCTTGGGTCAGGTGCAGGGTCCAACTTAGAAGTGACTGGCCCTAACCCTGTGAACTACACAGGAAGCTTCTGGCAGCTCTCTTTGTTTAAAGAAGTCACCCCTGTAGTCGCCCTATTACCAAAAAACCTGGCCCAGGCAAAACCACTACAGTGAGCTATGACTACCTCTGAACTACCATTTAAATATATTTAAAGAAACCTGAATAACTCCTTTTACACTAAGGGCCATGTTTTCTACATTTCTTCACTTATCAGTTTTACAAAATTGTAAAATGTGCATTGCTCTGAAATTCAATATTTAAGAAACTACAAATCAAACCAAACTATCAATGAACTACAATCTGACAATGGGAAGGAAAAAATATATTGTGAATTCTATTGCTGGCTAGAAGTTGTCTGAATACACTGTTCCTCACTTCACTCTAACTTGGTTTTTTTTGTCTCATCTGTTTATAATGTGCTATATCTTAGATAGCATGCTCTTGGGAGAGAATCGTTATTTTTATCAGGTTTCCTAAATAGTCTACAGTCATGTCTTACTAAGATATCTCTAGGACATATCTAATATATTATATTATTGTTTCATGAACATGGAAGAAACTACAAACTGTTCTCTTCTCTGCCACTCCGTTCCTCCTCCTTTCCTTCTCAATACAAACTCAGAAATTGTAGAATCATAAAATGGTCAAAATCACAGAATCATAGATGAGCTCACTTGTATTGTGAGCATCAGACAAAGAGGGAAGAAGAGCTGCAGGGAATTATGTCTCACATATTCCTAATATTTACAGAACTAGTCAGTTAATGTTCACTTATATGAGTACTAAGTGCCCTGAAACCTAGTTGTGACACATTATAAATGTCATATATGAGTAGCTTCAACGCAAATGGACAAAAAAGATAGTATATTATGCAGAATCTAGAAACAGAATTACTAACCACAAATGCAATTTCCATATAATGAGGAAATCAGGTTCAGTGTTCCACTCCTAAAATGATGATACATTGGTGACACCAGTATACTTTCACATTCACGACAATAGTTATATTTGCCAATCGATATATCTTTTTCTTTGTTCACAATTTCGAAGCAAAAAAAAGGTGTAACATTTAAATTAGGAATTATTTTAAGAAAATTCATCTGTAATATAATAAAATTTGGGAATCCTCAGAGATGCCTGGGACACAGACTGATAATAAGAGGAGGACACAAAGAATATGTCACTGTTTGCCTTGGAGGCGTCTGAATCTACATGGATTAAAAGTATACAGTATGTGAGAAGTGTCAGGAAGAAGAGAGTTTCAAAAAGGAAGCATATCAGAGTAGGTATTTAATTTTTAGAGGGTTAAATCTTTGAGACAAGTACTTGTGTGACTTGGTCAGGTCATCTACTTGGTTTTTTTACCATAATGAAAAACTGTCAAAAAGCAAATTGCAAATCTTGCAACTTTTAGCATGCAAAAGCACCTCTCCAAAATGGATGTGTTAAAACTCTCATAAGTGTCCATAAAACACAGTAATCATATTCAGTGGTACACTAGAATGCTTTAAAAGCATTTGGTGCTTCTTTTATAATCAAGCTTTTACATAAGAAGCATAATTTAACTGTCTTCAAGCACTTCTCTCTCCCAAAACAATGACAGGAAGAACACATTAAGTAAACTTCTGCAATATTCTTACTTTAGCAGAAACCCCTGAGATCTGAAGCTATTTAACATCTCCAAAGAACAATTTCTTAGAGTATTGCAATAAATGAAAGATAATGTAAGGGTTTGAAAGTGCTGAAAGATGTGAAAAAAATAGAGATATCCTAGTTAAAAAATAAAAAATTCACATAAAAAATACAGGAAAGAATGAAAAAGTTTTAGTTTTTAAAATGGGAAAATAACATCTCATGCAGACAGAAAACTGAGAGGTGCTTTTTAGACTGAAGTATTTAAAGAAGCACCTGTCAGATACATTGCTGTAATTCAACATACGAAGTTCATGGAATGTTCTTAAAAGGGAGTAAATTTTCCAAGAGCAGAACTAAACAAGAAATTGTCTGTGTTCTTTTCCTCACTAATATAATACATATCCATCAAATAAGCCATTTTAATTTTGTATTTTCTTTAATGAACACACAATATTATTAACATTTGGTAAATAAATTGACTAAGCTTTTTAAAAAAAGTTACTAAATTTTAAATTTCTTTAAATGTGAAAATTTAGGGATATTAATTTTTACTTTTTTTTGTTGACAGGTTTTAAACCTTTTTTAACTTTTCTAAGTTTCCTGGAGATATTTATTAAAATACTATTGTAACAGTTGGAACGTGAAAACATTCAATAGCATAAAAAGCTGCAGTCTCTTAAGTATCTGAATTGCTCCTAAATTTTTATGATTTATGGATTACTGAATGACCAGTTGTTCTTAAGACTAACATTGTGTTTGGTCCCTCATCCCACACAGAGCAGACACATACACTATAGCATTTCAAAATCTCAGCACTAGCTCTCAAATTATTCTCAATAATTAACTAGCATTATGATGCAGTAAAATGGTATTACATGCATAATAAAATCTTATTTCCTTGTATTGTTTAAAAAAACTGATCGCAGATGGTAAAGCCCATACACATTTAAATTACTGTGCTGCATAAATAAATGTAGTATAAAAGAAGCCAACAACCTTCTTTCCCCTTTAGTTCCTTTTTTTTTTTTGTTTTAATTTACTTTATTTTTTGTATGTTTTGACTTTTTCAATTCCTTTATTCTTAGCTTTTGACAAATTGGATGTCTTAAAACACGTCCTTTGTACCATAAGCTAAATTAACATCTCCTTTGTTTTGCAATCATTCGCATTAAGATGAAAAATGTATTTTGGGCTTTCTGTAAGAATCATGGAATGGTAGAGCTGGAAGGGACCTTTAGAGATCATCTAGTCCAACTCCCCGGCAGAAGCAGGTCAACCTAGATCAGGTCACACAGGAACATGTCCAGGCAGGTCTTTAATACCTCCAAGGAAGGAGACTGCACAATCTCCCTGGGCAGCCTATGCCACTGCTCTGTCACTCACACAGTAAAAAGAGTTTTCAGTATGTTTAAATGGATCTTTTTGTGTTACAGCTTCATCCCATTACCCCTTGTTCTGTTGCTAGCTACTATAGATAAAAAGGGATGCCTCAATCTCCTGAAACGTACCATTTAGATAATTGTAAATATTAATAATCTCTCCCCTCAGTCTCCTCCATACTAAAAAGCCCCAGTTCCTGCAGCCTTTCCTCATATGAAAGATGTTCCAGTCCCCTGACTCTCTCCAGAAGTTCTCTGTCCCTCTTGAGCTGAGGAGCCCAGAATTGGACACAGGACTCCAGATGAGGCCTCACCAGGGCAGAGTAGAGGGACAGAAGAACCTCCCTTGACCTACTGGCTATACTCTTCTTGATGCATCCCAGTATGCCATTGGCCTTCTTGGCCACAAGGGCACATTGCTGGCTCATGTTCAGTTTATTATCAACCAGGACTCCCAGGTGTCTCTTTGCAGAGCTGCTCCCCAGCAGGTCATGCCTAGCCTGTACTGGGGCATGAGGTTGTTCATTCCCAGATACAGGACTCTGCACTTGTTCTTGTTGAACCTCATGAGGTTCCTTTCTGCCCAACTCTGAAGCCAGTTGAGATCTTGCTGAATGACAGCACAGCCTTCTGGTGAATCAGCCGGTCTTCCCATTTTGGTGTCATCAGCCAGCCTGCTGAGGGTATACTCTGTCCCCTCATCCAGGTTGTTGATAAAGATGTTGAACAAGACTGGCCCAGAACCAATCCCTGTGAACTACACTGGCCACAGGCCTCCAACTTGATTCTGTACCATTGATCACCACCCTCTGGGCTCTGCCATATAAGGAAATAGAAGTTTTCTTTTTTTTTTTTTTCCAGTATGATTTACTAGGAGCAAAATACTTCCTAAAACCAGTTCTGGGAGCTTCATAATATTACTAGTGTATTCAAAGACCTACTGAGCTTTACATTCACAGCATTCTAATTTTACAATGAGTTTCCCAGAGTCAACAAGTCCTTTCTCATGCAGATTGGGAAGCAAATAATAAGCATGATTAATTGAACAGTTTTCAACTCATTGTGTGATCCTCCACTGCAATTTTGTAGAGGTGCAAACCTTAAAATATACATGAAATGTATCAGGAGAGGTATTCTAGGACATTAATATGAAGGCTTATCCATCATACATCCTTCAAAATCCAATATACCACATAATCTCCCATATTCTTGAAAATTTCACTTAAATTCATTTTAAGTCTTACAAGAAGTAATACAGAAAAGAGTTATGGGGATTAATAGGAGAACAGAGGGAAGATTGACTGTCTTGGCTTGTATGATCAAACAAAATAAAAGCTTGGAGAGTAGAGGAATTTATTTTTATAAACTCAAACAGAGAGAAAATGAAAAACTTTAGAGAGATAGAAGAAAAAATAGACTGGAAGAAGAACTTACACATGCAAAGGGTCATGGGTTATTTTACATTTTTTAAAGATGGATAGAGAGAATTGTCGTGGTTTCGGCCCATCAGGGAACAAAAGACCACTATTAGCCTCAAGTACCGAAGACTAAAGGATTGCTAAAGGGCAGGGAGAGCTTAATTGCCGCTTAAGGTGCAGGACAAAACAGACCAGGCTACTCGGCTTGGGGAAGAAAACAGAAAACAATNAGCATGATTAATTGAACAGTTTTCAACTCATTGTGTGATCCTCCACTGCAATTTTGTAGAGGTGCAAACCTTAAAATATACATGAAATGTATCAGGAGAGGTATTCTAGGACATTAATATGAAGGCTTATCCATCATACATCCTTCAAAATCCAATATACCACATAATCTCCCATATTCTTGAAAATTTCACTTAAATTCATTTTAAGTCTTACAAGAAGTAATACAGAAAAGAGTTATGGGGATTAATAGGAGAACAGAGGGAAGATTGACTGTCTTGGCTTGTATGATCAAACAAAATAAAAGCTTGGAGAGTAGAGGAATTTATTTTTATAAACTCAAACAGAGAGAAAATGAAAAACTTTAGAGAGATAGAAGAAAAAATAGACTGGAAGAAGAACTTACACATGCAAAGGGTCATGGGTTATTTTACATTTTTTAAAGATGGATAGAGAGAATACATTCAGCGTCTCTTTCCCTACTTCAAGAAATCACAGAATCAAAGAATCATTATGATTAGAAAAGACCTTTAAGACCATCGAGTCCAACCACTCACCTCACACTGCCATTGAAGGAAAACAGTTTCACTGTACATCCCAGTGTTTACATATACATATCAATTTTTAATCAGTTGGATTATTTTTAACAAACCACTTCAAATCACATTTCCATTCACACAGATAAATCATACAACACATCAAGTACACAATGACAGAAACATAACAGAACAAAACAGTTGATGTATCAATTAAAATGAGTCTTTGAATGAGCTAGTAAAATTTACCACCTCCAAAGATGTTGGTCCATTCAAATTGGATTAATTTCTTCACCAAACATTAAGGTATACATTAGAAAACCCATCAATGGTAGCGCGAAAGTACAAGTAAAACATTTTAAAAATTTATTTAATTGAAAACCATTTTATTATATTGATGATTTTATTATGTTCTTGTGACAGTTAAACAGTTCCATATTAATTCCAAAAGACTAATGAAAAAAACAAAAAACCTGAACTGCTTCCTGTCTCCATAAAACTTCTTATCATGGATAGCATTACTGATTAAATGATATTTTAATTGGCAATGTAGAATTGGCGATATATCTATGAAGTAAGATCACCTCATTAAAATGACATGATTGAGTCAAAGTCAAGGACCCAGCTCAAAGTGATAGCCTTGACATTGAACCATACTTAAGCAGCTTCCTAAGAGAGCAGATCTTTGAGAGATATTTTTTTCAGATCTTTTAATTTTCAATACCATACAGTAATATGAACATATTTTTTTCTTGATTTTTCTATCAGAATGTGCCAGCTTGATGAAATTGTTAAATTTTGTAGGAACGTGTTGATTTTCTTGAATCTTCTGACAGAAACCAGGCAGATTTCCCAGGATAAGGTTTCTTGCCAGCAAGCCTATATCTCTTTGTCAATCTGAAAATGTTGACTATCTGCCATAAAACTGGATATCACATCACCTAAAAGGTCTATATTTAGCCAGGATACTCCATGGAGGGAGGTTTTCTTGTCAGGATATTCAGAGCATCTAAATCCTTCAGTTGAATTGGCAGGAAACTTTGTATTTTTGATGTTCTGGCAGCATCTGCACAAGTGAGGCTCCTTTGGGCACAGATTGATAAAGTTTTACATTGGTACTTTGGATGCTGAGATATCAGAATTGCAGCAAGCACTGTTTCCAGGTTGAAAAAAGAAAAAAAAATGGAATTGTTTTAAAATATTTTTTAAATTTGTTACCATATGAGGTTTTGATGGAAAAATGGATGTCTGAATCCTCTGTCATACATTTTCTGAGGTTATTAAGTTTTAAAAGGGATAGTAGAAAACAAAACAAAAAAATAAATCGTCACAGTGAAGTTGTGTTTTCTCTAGGAAATTTTGAACTTAATCCATTCTTTTCCCACCTGCATACATGTCTTTGATTTTTCAAAAAAATTATCATTCCGTTTAGAAATATTTTCTGTTTATGAAATATATTTCTCATTTGTATTAGAAGAACAAGAAAGCAATTTCAGCTGGTCAGTTGTGTAGTAGAATGAATAGAAGAATTCAACACACTCATTTATCAACATGGAAAGAACCCTTATTTTATTCTTTTCTGGTATTATAATTAGAGCTATTCAACATTTTTTTTTCATATTTTCCTGAATAAAGTGCTGTATTTAAAAAACAAGAATTATTCCTAGCTAGACATTTTTTAATTTCAAAAAACCCATCAAAATAAGTAGACTACAAAATTTGGGAATTTTAATATGTTTTCCAAAATAAATTTTATAATAGACTGAATTTCAATGTTTCAGACAGATAAAAATATTTTTCTTTTCTAAAAACAAAAAATGTTCAGAATGTTTGATGAAGTTTCCAAACTACTTAATTTTCTATTTCCTAAAAATTAATTTAAATTATATTTAACTCTAGGGATAAAATGTCAGACATTTTGTAGACTGGGTTTTTATTTTTGGTTTTGGTTTTTATTTTTTGGTTAGTAAACCCAACATTGCTTTAAAATTGGTGGGAAAATAAAATCGCATTAAAAAAACTTCTAAAATAACATTGTTACCAAGATGAAATAGTCTTATTATTTAAGACTATTTTTATTAATCATAGAAGGATCAATGACCAAGAGTTTCTTGTATTTTCTTAATCTATGACATGTTTATTTCCTGCTTATGACAATGATTCTGGAAGGAAAATATCCAGCCTTGTAATTTGGATACCTTCCTAACATCAGGATCTCCTTGTGAGATTTTAGATGAAAGTAGACTTTTGAGCTGTGAGTTCAGATGATCTTTCTGTTTCCCTATCATTACAGCATTTTGGTTACATAAAAGTGCTGTGAAGCTTCAGACTGATAAACATAGTTATTACTGAAACTTAAAAGAAGGAAGAGAGCAGGAAGACAGAAGGAAGTGCACTCTTGGTTCAAATGAGTTGATGAATTAAATGCTAGTAATAAACCAGCAATGTGCATTAGCAGCCCAGAAAGCCAATCGTATCCTGGACTGCATCAAAAGAAATGCAGCATGCAGGTCACAGTGATTTTCCTCCTCTGCTCTGAGAGTACTGTGTCCATCTCTGGAGTCCTCAGTACAGGAAAGACATGGACTTGTTGGAGGAATCCAGAAGAGGGCTACAAAAATCATCACAGGGATTGAACACCTCTCCCATGAGAGAGTTGGACTGTTTGGATTGGAATAAAAGAAGGCTCTGGGAGGCTTTCTTGTGGTTTTAAAGGAGGCCTGTAAGAAAGATGAAAGATTTTATAGTTGAGAATGTCACAATAGGACAAGTAACAATGGATTTAAACTAAAGGAGGACAGATTAAGACTAGATATAAGCAAGAATTTGCATAAATTTCACTTTCACTGCTTTTAAAGTTAATCAATAATTGAAATATGACAGAAAGCTTACTTATTACATATATTTTCAATCTGTTCATAATTTGTAGTCCAAATGTCTTATTATTGAGAAGCAAAGGTGGGAGACAAGTAACGTGTACTTTCCCTACTTTTTATCCTTGTGTTGTCTTGAAAGAGCATGAAATTTGTTTTGTATGACATTTAATGAAGAATAATCTTTGTTTTCCATTAACATTTCATATGAAAATACATTTTTTCTCTATAAGTACAACTAAAATCTGTCAGCAAAATTCATAGTCCTATGATGTATTACTTTGACACTAAAAACCATATATCTGTACGCAATATCTGACAAATTATATAAGCATTGTACTTTCATAAGTCTTTCTGGAACTTTATCCAAATATTCTGATGTATATGCTCCAAACAAAATATATTTTGGTGCATTTCAAGAAAGACAAAGAAATGCCACTGAAACAGTTGTGACAGTATACTGAGTATTCTAGTGAAGTGAGGGGGAGCATGTATCAAGAAGTGAAAATAAATTAAAAACCAAGAAGCCTACAGTGTTGATCTTGAATAATTTCTAACATTTTTCCAGTATAGAGCCAAATGTAATGCAAATGCTTGACAGTTATGACTGGAAAATACAATTGACCATGAAGATTTTGAGATCTTAACTTGTTGGAATCTACAGGATATATTTTACAGGAAGGCATATGAAATTTTTATTGCAGACAGGTTGTTGCCACACTTGAAACACAATTAAACTTGATGCCCAAGGTATTTTTCATCTCTATCATGCCTTGGACTGGGAATTTGCTATTTTGGCCAATGGTATAAATTTAGTCTTGATGGGAAAATAATCTTCAAACAGTGATTATCCATCAATTATACAATCCATCTATTTCATTCTTAGCATATTCTCTACATATGCAGAGAGAGTTACATAAGCACAGAGAGGTAAATCCAGTTGAAGCAGTTTCTCATGTCTCCATCCATAGCAATGTTTGCAATGATTCTGATAGGGAAACAAAACACATCTGACTGTGAAGTATAGAAACATAATTTAATATTTCATACCCTTAGTATCCTCACATTTATACAAGCAAGAAATTGCAATCCTGCATTACAATTACACCAACACATATTTGTCTGAAACTTTATAAAGTTTTTATTACCTGAAAAATTAGGGTATCTTCTTACATAAACAGACTTCTAATAGTTTCCTTTACGAATAACTCCTACATTCTTTGACATCCCCATCCAATCACCTTAAAATTACTCTTAGATTAAGTACTTTGCTTAGATTATGACTTAGATTAAGGAAAAGATCACAATAGCAATATAACAGACATGACATTTATCAAAAGTAGAAGGCAAAATTTATTCATTTGAATGTCTAGCAAAACTAGCACAACAGTCTATTACACAAATGGTATACATGTAAAAATGGCAATACGACAGAATGTCTCTGTCACAAAAAGATTTTAAATTAGTAAACTTTTACTACACAATTATTCATAAATACATAAATTGGCTTGTCTAGACAATGGAATCTATGATCTGGGTTTTGTAAACCCCGATTGCAATGAACACTCTCCAGTTATACATAAAAATGCATTAAAGCTAGTAATAAATAAGAAACAGTTTACCTGACACAAGGGGAAAATTTCTTTTTGAGGCCTTCTGATAGTCATCAAAAGGAGAAGACTGATATCTTAAAAATACTCTGATAAAAAGCTTTTAAACTACCCGCATAATATCACACTATCTGCCCATTGCCTTCAATAGCTGACCACTTAAATCACATAAACCAAATCCTATCCAAATGCACAAAACCAATTCATTTTTACACAATGTCAAAGGCTATAATAAAACTTAATGTTGAAGAAGCATGAAGAAAAGCAAGTGATAAAGAAAGTCTTATAAACTGTAATGTGCTCTGTCACTTGCAAAATATTTCTGGGGTCACTTCTGTCTCATTGGTATAACAAGAAGCATCAAAAATGCTTAAAAAATAAAACTGTTATAAAGACAATTTCTATTTCTGTTGTTAATACTACTAGATTGTGGCAGTATTTAGTATTTACACACCACCACCACCACTTCCTCCTAGAAAACATCAAATTAAAGCCAAGTGTATAAACAAACAAATTTACACAAAAAAAGCAAGGAATAACTAAATGAATGAATATGGAGAGCAGAGGGACAAAAAAAATCAAATCTTTAGAATAAATCTAAGATTTTGGAACATGTTTACTTTCATTCATAGCACTTATCCAACAACTTTAGGAAAATAAATACATGTTTAACTAAGTGTATTGGGGTTTCATGGAACGGCCTGCAGGGGTGACTTTGAGAAGCTGTTAGAAGCTTCCCATATGTCCAATAGAGTCAATGCTGACCCTTTGCTGGGCAAGGCCAAACCAGTTACTGACAATGGTAGCACTTTGTGGAAACATTTCTAATAAGGGGAAAAAATCTGCTGCGCAACAACAGCAGCAAAAGAGAGGAGTGAGAGTGTATGAGAGCAACAACTCTGGAGACATCATAGTAATAGAAGTGGGGTTAGGAGATGCTCCAGATGCTGGACCAGAGATTCTTCTTCAGCCCATGGTGAGGCAGGCTCTGCCCTGGTATCCCATGGTGCAGACCATGGTGAGGCAGGCTGTATTCCTGCCACCCATGGAGGTTCTCAGTTGAGTAGCTATTCATAGAATCATTTGAGATGGAAGAGACCTTTAAGATCACTGAGTCCAGCCTTTGTCCTAGTCCTATCAACCACTAGACTCTTTCCCTAAATACAACATCCAACACCTCCAGGGATGGTGACTTAACTGCACCCCTGGGTAGGCCGTGACAACCCTTTCAGTAAAGAAATGCCTCCTAATATCCAGCTGAAACCTCCTCTAGCACAATTTGAGGACGTTTCCTCTTGTTCTATTGCTTGTGCTTCAGCACACCTTCTCCTCTCTTCACTCACTGACCTTGGAGTCTGCATGGTTGCTTCTCTCTCTCTCCCCACTCCTTTCACCATCACCAGTTGGAAAAGAAGAAGGGATAGAAGAAGAAAGAAATGGAAAGAATCTTCCTCTTCTGGCTTCCTCTTAAAAAGTGATTGTGAAGGCATCTAATTGTCTCAGCCCCAGAAGTGGGTCTGTCTCAGAGCTGGGGAGAGTTTTGATCAACTTCTTACAGGAGCTGTCTTTACAATGCCTTTGCCCTTACCAGAAACAGCTTCATATCAGACCATGAAATTATTTTTCCCTAAATTGAGTCTGTTTTGCCAGTGGTGATAACTGCTGAGTGATCTCCCTCTCATCTTGACTCAAGAGCCTTTCATTATATTTTCTCTCTCCTCTCTAGTTGAGGAGGAGTGATAAAGCAGCTTTGGTGAACACATGTCATCCAGTCAGGATCAACTCATTACAGTATTGTAAAATGCATGTTTGTTTTGTTAACTTCTTTTTTTTCTTGTTTGAAAATTTACACAAATTGAAAGACACTAGATTTATTATATATAAAGTTGGAGTAGTAATTGGCCATGAAAGTCTGATGAAAAGTTGTAGGTGCTGGGAAATTTAAGAAAAACTAAGAGGTGGTAAAATACACAGGAATCAGAAAAATATTTCCAGACATAAAGAGTGAGACAAGAAAAGGTACTGATCTAAATGTTCTGAAACAGTGATTTGGTTGACTCAAATTTCTACATATCTGTCTTGAAGCATTGTCAAGGGAAACAGTCTTCAGATTATTTGTCAGATTTATCTGAATGTCTGTTAAGATATCTCACAGTGAGCTGTCACAGTAACTATTCAGTTCTGAAGACAGAAGATACAGGTTTTTAACTGTCTCTGGCATTGGCACACCATGACATGACACCGTCATGTATTGTATTAGTCAGAATCCATTTATCTTTTTACAGTTAAGAGCTGTTGAACTAAGAATAAAATTTTGGTGTTTGTTGAAATTAAAAAAAAACTCAAAAAAAAGCATCTGAGGCAAGCACATGCAGTAAAAAAAAAAGTAACATAATTAAAATATATTTCTATCCTTGTAGTCTCTAAGACTTCTGATATTATTTATTCAAGTCTAAAATCTCATCTTCTATGAGGTTAGATGGAGAAAGCAACAGACATAAGTGTATGACTATCAGATTTTAAACACAATTTGTGCAATGACTCAGACCTGAATAGTCCTTATTTTATACAGCTTTTTATTGTTCAACTCAATGTATTAGAAGTGTGCCTTAGGACTGTGTTGAATCTTTATGTGAGAAGGGGGAAAAAAATGAATACTTGATAATCAAAACATATTTTCTGAAGAATGAAATGACGCAGATTCTCAGAAAAAGATTGTCTGGCTGAAAAAAAAAAGTGCTTTGGAAGCCCAAATGTACTGTTTAATGGAGCAGTATTTTTCCCACTGACTGCTCCTTGCCCCTTGGCATGGACTAATCAGATGTAGAGAAAGGATGGTTGAATTTTAAGATGATACTGAGCTCTGTAGCCTTTTAATTTCACAATTAGTCATTGAACTGACACCAAGTATATCAATTGAGACAATTTATTCTGGTTTAAAATTGGATGGAATGTTTCTTTTTAAAAGAACTATGACTTGCAGCAGAGTTAAATGTTCGAGTGGGAAATGTTTATGTCTAAGAAATGGAAGCTACAAGTATCTGCTTTCAGTGATCTGTAAAGTCACCGTTTTATAATTTGTATGTGTGTTCTGAACTACCATTGGCATAAAGATTTCAAAGAAAGAAACTTTGGAGTAAGGAAAGGAAAAGCCAGAAAATGTAAACTGACTGTGGCTGTGAAGTAGCTGAAAAAAAAAAAAAAAACGGTTCATTGATTAGATCAATGGAAAGAATTCAGGAGTCTCCATTTATCAATAATTTATTTGGGGACTTAGAGTGATTTTTTTTAACTTTATGTACCTCTTTGCCTAAATATGTAAGTTCTAGAATAAGTAGAAAAGTTTGTACAAGGATTTAAAACCTAGACTGAATGTTAATAGAGTGTTTCTCTCTAAATAAAGTCAGGTGAGTACTACAGGACATAAAGCACCTTAATTCCTTTGTGACAGTACTGTTTTTTGTTAATGAACCAATAAGAAGAGGAAAATTGAGTTCTATAAATATTTTATTTAAAGAATCTAAAGCAAAAAATATTAGTTTAGGTTGGTTTTCATACTACTGACTGGCTTTTTTGCATCCCTTTTTTCCCACTATTGTATGTGGGAGGGGTCTCTATAGTTAAAAATCCAAGTTTTAAAGTATGAAACATTATAGAAGTTATGAGAAATTTACACAGTTTTCCTGTATGTTTTGCAAAAAAGGCATTTCATTTATAAAAAAAAATCTATTTTTCCCAAGAAATTGAAAATTGTTAGGATAAAAATGTTATTTTGTTAAACAAGTACACCTGTACATCTGTTTATGACAGATTACATAAAGAGGATAGAACTTGTTTAAATCTGTATGGTTTAGATCATTGTTAAATCAATAGATATTCCAATTCTCTTATTAGGGAATTTTCTCTCATTAAAAAAAAAAAACATAAATGCATTTTTTTTAATGTAATGACAATTTTCTTTTTACCTGGGCAGCCTATTTCAATGTTTAACAACCCTCTCAGTGAAAAAGTTCTTCCTAATCTCCAGTCTAAATCTCCCCTGGTGTAGCTTGAGGACATTTCCTCTTGTCCTATACTTCATTACCTGGGAGAAGAAACTGACCCCTACCTCACTACAACCTCCTTTCATGTAGTTGTAGATGGTGACCATGTCCTCTCCTGTACACAGAACACTTCAAATTCTAAATTGCAGATTGCTTATTCATAAATTTTGTCTTGTCCTTGCAGTGTCATAGAATGGTAGGGGTCAGAAAGGACGTTTAGAGATCATCTAGTCGAGTCCCCCTCTGTAGAGGGGGAACAGAACCTCCCTTGACCTGCTGGCCACACTCTTCTTGATGCATCCCAGGATGCCATTGGCCTTCTTGGCCACGAGGGCACATTGCTGGCTCATGTTCAGTTTATTATCAACCAGGACTCCCAGATCTCTCTCTGCAGAGCTGCTCTCCAGCGGGTCAATCCCCAGCATGTACTGGTGCATGGGGTTTTTCCTTCTCAGATGCAGGACTCTGCACTTGTCCTTATTGAACCTCATGAGGTTCCTCTCTGCTCAACTCTCAAGCCAGTCGATATCCCACTGAGAGGCAGCATAGCCTTCTAGTGAATCAGTTTGATGTCATCAAGGAACTTCCTAAGGGCACACTCTGTCCCCTCATCCAGGTTGTTGATGAAGATGTTGAACAAGACTGGCCCCAGAACCAATCCTTGTGGAACTCCACTGGCCACAGGCCTCCAACTCAATTCTGTGCCATTAATCACCACCCTCTGTCAGTTCTTGATCTACCTTACTGTTCACTCATGCAAGCCACATTATCTGAGCTTTCTGATGAGGATGTCGTGTGAGACAGTGTCAAAAGCCTTGCCGAACTCAAAGTAGATGACATCCACTTCTCTCCCCTCATCTAGCCAGTCAGTTATGCCCTCAAACAGGATTTCCCCTTGGTGAATCCATGTTGTCTCCCCCTGGTAACCATCTTTTCCTTCATATGTTTAGTAATGACATTCAGGATGAATTGTTCCATCACCTTTTAAGGGATGGAGGTGAGACTCACCGGCCTGTAGTTTTCTGGGCCATCCTTCCTGCCCTTTTTGAAGACTGGAGTGACATTGGCCTTTCTCCAGTCCCCAGGCACCTCGCCTGTTGTTCATGATTGTTCAAAAATGATGGAAAGTGGCATATCAGCCAGCTCCCTCAGCACTCTTGGATGCATCCCGTCAGGTCCCATTGACTTATGACTGTTAAGCTAGGCCAACAAGTCTTTAACCTCTTCCTCTTTCATCCAGGGAAAGTCCTCTGCTGTTCAGAATGTCATACTATCCTTGCTAGACTGAGTTTCCTGAGGGTCAGCCTTGGCTGTACAGACTGTAGCAAAGAAGGCATTCAGTAGTTGAGCCTTCTCTGCATCCTTTGTCATCAGTATGTATTAATTCATTTGCAAAGATCCCTTTATTAGTTCCATTTTGAAGTAAATTCAGTACAAGTCAACAATAAGGACAAAAAAAAAGTTCCTGTTTTCTGAGTTCTATGGAACAAGGTAGAGGTGTCATGTTTGTAGCTTCTTTTCCTTTTCACCAAATGATCCCAGTTGACCAAGCACTGTATATATCATATATTTGCATTTAAATAAATCCACATGTTAAAAGCAGATCCTTCACTAAAGGATCTTAAGTAGGGAACTTCATTGTTACTTACAATAGTTGGTGAAATTGTAGTTTCTTGCCTGTGTTTGTGCAACAAAACTCTTATCACTAAGTTCTAGCCAGTTTCAAGCTGTTAGGAAAATGTCCTTCAGTGTTTTTTTGCACATTGCTATATTTTTCAAAGGTACTTTTCATTAAGCTTGCCTTGTTATCTGAAGTGCTTATCAGCCTTTCTATGCGGGAGTGATATCTATGATTTGCTACGATTATCCAGTCAGTCACAATAATAATTTCAACAAGTATGAGTTAGTTTTGAACATGAATCTTGGCCATAAAATCATAGGACTGAATTGTAGTAAGTGAAGCCTCATGAAAAACCAAAATTATTTGTTTGAAACAAATGCAAACCATGAAAGATACATTTTAATTTACTAATAGATCTCTATTTCTGCTTTCTGAACTGGTAACTTAATTTCACACAAAAATTACTGGAAATCTGGAAATATAAAATTTCTCTAACTTAAACTTCAGTTGCTAATTGATTCAAAAGTTTCAGATGACATCTCACTCTGTAGGTTGAGGTCATTCTATGAGCTTGAAACCTTTTTTTTTTTTCCTTCTATTATTACCTCAGATATAACACATAATACTGTCACGTATTATAAACCTCAGAAATTTCTTACCTATGTTTCTTTCTTTTTTGTTGCTGTTTCATTTGATAGATGCCTTAAAATATCTGACAGCACTATACTGAACATCATCCTTTGTTCCTGCAGGAGGTGATCTTTCCACTTAACCATGAATATATTTTTTGGCAAAATCATAAGGCTACAAAAACATTTATTAAATGAATGCATTGGTCTTTTAATACTATGTGATGCCGCAGTATCTATCACATACTCCTTCATGCACTAGTAGGTGAAGAATGGAGGATATTTTGGCTGCAGCCTATAATATGACATCCACTAGGGAGTGAATATAATGAGAGAAGAAAGTTGGCAGAGTGATTGTGGTAATAACTTTCCCACAGGAGAAATGAGAATCTCCTTGCTTACTCTGTTAAGGAGTTCTACACTATTCACTGACTTGTCTGGGGAGCAGTTTTTGATAGGAATTCCTGTACTTCAAAATACCAACTATATTTATTAATATTTAATTAATAAAAAATTCAATGCAGATGTGAAATGATTTCTACCTGTTTATGGCTCAAAGGAGGTTAGCAAACTGTAAATTTGCATGACTAACAGCTCAGAAGATGTTTCAGTTTCCAGTTCCTGCATCACTATTCTGTAAAATAGTCTTACTATTACCAGATAAATGAGAAAAAAAGACAGATATAAAGTATAGGTCTACTAAAATGTAATAAAGCACCCTCATTAAGCTTGATTTGAAATATAGAGGATTTATCAAAAATTATCACAGAGTTCTTTATATTCATTAATCTTTGAAATATATAGTACATAAAATAACAAAACATGAACTTTATATGCCAATGGATGTTATATTTCAGCAAAATAACAAAAAATATTTATTTTTAAAATACTGAATGTTCCATATTTGGAGGTATCTAAACTGTTAGCAAATCTGGAAAGCAAATCTCTTTTTCTAGTCTTCTAAAGAAATTACTAGTAAGCAAATAGCGTAAAACAAGTATCCATGTATTTTCTTCATACTAATTGTTTAGCTTTCTTCTGCAGCCACAAAGAGGAATAGACTCTTTTGACATTAGTCATCTGATTTTAGATGCATGTCTCAGAATGAGTTAAATAAAGTCTGAACTATACTTGTTTAAAACCAACAACTGCAAATGAAGTCTAGAACTCTTGCTCAGTTTTTTACTTCTAAATTATAGGCCTTTAAAAGTTATGTAGGATTAATCTTACTATCTTTAAAGCATTCTCTAACTTTTTAGAGTAAAAGAAACAACAGTAGGAGTTATAAGATGAATTCAGAAGTAGAATTATTAAATTTAGAATATTTTTAAATAAACAAAAATTAAGAAAATGTGATATCATGCTGTTTCATTGTTCTCAAGTACAGTTTGTGAGGCTTTCTCATGAACAGAAACTATATTTGTAAACAATTAAAACCAGTGGTTTTCTTCATTCCATTCTTTGCTTTCAGTATCCACTTCACTTGTCATAATTAGCTAATCACATTATGGAATACACATGCTCTGCATACAATAAAAAGCCTTTTTCAAGTATCAAAACACATTTATCATAAAAATTCTACATTTAGTCAACATTTAACGCGAAAATAATAAATATAATTGTGATATTAAAATAATTGTTCAACAATAATACATATAAGTAGAGATGGTAAACTCCATGGGTGGCATAATCATTTTACCTTTCCTTTCACATCTTACTTGAATGAGGTGGCCTTATGTAGGAAACCATTCTGCCTTTCAGATTTCTTTCTTCCTCTTTTTGCTTTTTTTTTTTTTTGAGTTTTGGTTTGTGGTTTTTGGTTTGTTTTTTTTTTTTGTCAAGAAAATGTAACTCTTTTGGTATGACATTTTTATTTAACTTCAATGACAAAATGTTATGAAGTTAAAAAAAAATTGGAACACTTAAGGTATTCAGCCAGAAAGTGCTTATATGTAAAGCTGTAAATGTCAAGGTAGTGAGTGTTCCTCCTGTCCATCAGGAAAATGCTGCAAGAAAAGGATTAAGAGACTTACTTCTGAATCCTGATAAAAGAAAATACTAAGGTAACTAACATGCACTAACAGGGAAGACATAACATTTACGCTATGTGTATATTCATTGTTCAGGGTATAGTAGGTTATTTGGGCATTAGATTCATTGAAAATGAAAATTTACACATATGAACCTGTCATGAGCAAAGTAGTCTTAAGGGCCTTGATCCTGCTAAATTTATTGTAAATTAATGTGCATCTTTAATTGGTGATTCAGGAATTAACAGGGAGTAAAAAGAGGTTAATTAAGCAAAATTACTTTTTTACAAACTACCGGGGCTCATCTTCTGTCCATAACTGTCTTCTGTCTTCCTTAGAATCATGGAATCATAGAACTGGTTTGACTGGAAGAGACCTTTGAGATCATCGAGTCCAGCCTTTGTCGTAGTCCTATCAATCACTAGACTATTTCCCAAAGTACAACATCCACTTGTCTCTTAAACACCTCCAGGGATGGTGACTTCACCACCTCCCTGGGAAGCCTGTTCCAAAGCCTGACAACCCTTTCAGTAAAGAAATATCTCCTAATATCCAGCCTGAACCTCCCCTGGCATAATTTGAGGCTGTTTCCTCTTGTTCTATTCCTTGTTACTAGGGAGAACGGATTGACTCCCACCTCACTACAACTTTCTTTCAGGTAGTTCTAGGGAGGGATAAGGTCTCCCCCGAGCCTTTTTTTCTCCAGGCTAAACAGTCCTGGATCCCTCAGCTGTTCCTTATATGAGATGTGCTCCAAATCCTGACTGGCTTGGAAGCTCGCCTCTGTATCCTCTCCAGCACCTCAATGTCCTTCCTTTAGAGAGAAGACCCAAACTGAACACAGTATTTGATGTGCAGTCTCACCAAAGCCAAGTACACAGGAATGGTCACCTCCCTGCTCCTGCTGACAATACTGTTCCTGATACAGGTTAGGATACCATTGGCCTTCTTGGCCACCTGGGCACACTGCTGACTCATGTTTAGCCGCTGTCAATCAACACTCCCAGGTCCCTCTCTGCCTGGCAGCTTTTCAGCCACTCTTCTCCAAGCCTGTAGTACTGCTGGGGGTTGTTGTGACCCAAGTGCAGGACCTGGCACTTGACCTTACTGAAACTCATGGCATTGGCCTTGGCCCAGCCATCCAGCCAATCTAGACCTCTCTGTAAAGCTTCTCCACCCTCAAGTAGATTGACACTTCCACCCAGCTTGATGTCATCTGCAAACTTACTATCCCCTCACCTAGATCGTTAATAAAGATGTTAAACAGCAGTGTCCCCAGTACTGAGTCCTGGAGGACACCACTTGTGACCAGCCACCAACTGGTTTTAACTCGGTTGACCACGACTCTTTGGACTCTAACCAGTTTTTCATCCAAGAAAGTGTGTTCCCATCCAAGCCAAGAACAGACAATTTCCCTAAGAGAATGTTGTGGGAATCAATGTCAATGCCTTATTAAAGTCAACGTAGACAACATCCACAGCCTTTCCTTCATCCAGTAAGTAGGTCATCGTGTCGTAGAGGTCAGGTTTGTTAAATAGGACCTGACCTTCATAAACCCATGTCTTATCTTAGTTCTCCTTGTTTTTACCATACAGTATACTCAGTCTCTTACAATCCCATCAGTGATGCAATAGCCAGTGCATAGCAATTTCTTTCTGTTCCTCTTCACTTCTTACAGTTGTCTTTTCCCTGAATGGATTCATTCACAGGCCACAGTCCCTCTGTGGATGTTCTTGCTCCCACACAGGTGCTCCACATTTTGCAGTCCCTTAAAGCACCCCTCTTTCATCAGGACTGCCTCCTTCCAAGAGGCCATCTTCAGTCATGTTAGCACCAGACTCTACAGACAGAAATCTCTGTAGAGATTTCTCATCTACAGACTCCTTCTCAGATTCCTTCAAATACTTCTATAGATCCCTCCTCATTTATATATCCCTCCAAATCTCTATCCTGATATACTCCTTACTTAGTACCATGTTTCATACAAGCATTCTTTGGGCTTTGCTTGCAATTGTCTCATTATTTATCACACAACTCAAAGTGTTAAAAGTATTTACAAGTGCCAGTACTAGATTATCTCTTTTGAAGACTCCTGTGACATCTGTGAATGGGAAGTCTTCAAAATGAGCTTGAGAAGCAGCTGAGGGAGAGAGTCTTAAGGGAACATTAAAGTGGCAAGACACTTGGCTATAGAGCATAGGACCAAGCAGATAAACAACTTCAAAACAGTTTCAGCAAGGCTACAGTGCCCAATATGAGATAATTGCCTCATTAACTGTTGTGGTGCTTTAGCCCTGGCTGAGTGCCAGGTGCCCACCAAGTAATAATATCACTCCCCCTCCTAAACTGGACAGGGAAGAGAGATATGTAATTAAATGGTTTTGGATCAAGATAAGGACAGGGAGATCACTTGGTAATTAGTGTCATGGGCAAAACAGACTCAACTTGGGGAGAAAATATTTGATTTATTAAATAACCGTCAGAACAGGGAGATGAGAAATAAACCTTAAAACACTTCTCCCCATCCCTCCTTCTTCCTAGGGATTGCAGTCAGTTCATTACAGATGGACCTTGCCTCTGGTTCTTCTCAGGGGGAGACCTCCTCACACTTCCCACTGTTACAGTGTAGGGTCCCTCCCCATTGGAGACAGTCCTTCAAGAACTTCTCCAATGTGGGTTCTTCCCATGGGCTACAGTTTGCTATGAACTGCTCCAGCATGGGGCCTCCTACAGGGGCAGCTTCTCACACCCTGCCCCAACGTGGGTTATCCACCGGGAGAACAGTCTTTCAGGTACTGACTGCTCCAGCCTGAGTCCCTCACAGTATCACAAGCGCAAACCTGCTCAGGCATGGGCTCCTCTCTCCCCACAGTCTGCCACGTTCTGCCAGGAACTTGCTCCAGTGTGAGCTTCCCACAGAGTCACAGCCTCCTTTGGGCATCCACCTGCTCTGGCGTGGGTTCCTTCATGGGCTGTGAGTATTGAATCACCTTTATGGACTGCATGGGGACAGTCTGCCTCAGGTCACAGGGGAGTCTTTCTTTCAGGGACTTCCTCTTCCCCCTCCTTCTCTACTGATCTTGGTGTCTGCAGAGATATTTTCACAAACTTCTTCCCCTTCTTACTTATGTTATTCACAGACACATTATCTCAGTCACTAATTGGCCAGGCCTCGGTCAGGTGCAGGGTTCATCTTAAAATTGACTGGCCCTAGCCCTATCAGCTACGGGGAAAACTTCTGGCAGATTTTTGTTTAAAAGAAGCCACCCCTGAAGCTCCCCCCCCGCTACAAAATACTTAGCCCAATCAAAACCACTGCAACTGTGAAAATAATATTATAGTTAACACTCCTTTGACACCCTCTAAATACGATAATGGGCTAAAGGGAGTATCTGCTAAATGTATATGACTGTTCCTAAATACTCCCTCTAAATCATGTTAAGTATCACCTTGTATTGTATGCGTCAAAGGTAGGTAGGTAGTTCATTTTTCTGTAGTTTCATTCTCCGATGTGCATGCTAGAAGGAGCTATCTCCCATGCACCCAGCACTGTAATAAACTAATGGAGGCTTTCTAAACTATAAAATCTGTATTGGAGAGTGCTTTCCTGTTACAGATTTTGGTAACAATGCCCCAGATATTATCCCTTTCCACATTCCTCCTTTTTCTCCAAACCTGCCTCTTACCTCCTTTGAGTCCTTTTAGAATGCCCTCCTTTGTCTCCTCTCACGTATCTTCTTGTGTCTCCTGCCCTTAGCAGCTGCTACCTTTTCTCAAGCTCTTGAGCAGAAACACCCTGTGCTCCTCTGGCTGGTTGGAGGTTTGAGGCATGACAGGCTGTTCCTGTCCTTTCCCAAGACATCTGGAACCTGCTGTGACTAGCACAGAGTGGTTATTTGCCTTCTTACATACAGGGACCCTTTCAGCCCCTGTTAGCAAGCCTTGCCTTTTATGCCCAATGCAGAGCCTCACAAGTTAAAGTGCTGTGTTGTTTTCATGCTGCACTTGCTCTGTTTTAACAATCCCATAGAGTCATACACGAATGTACATTTTGTCTACAGCTTATTCAATAAGTGGACACAAATCCATTTTGTCATTTCATTACTATGTTATTCATATCTTGTCTAGATTAATATATAGCAATAAGTGTTCAACAACTTATTCTCTTATTCTCATTCTCTATTTATAGGCCTATGCAGAGAACATCACATCAGTATCTATGTATCTTTCAAGATTTGAGCTTTCAAGTCACAGAAAAATGTGACTATCTAGCCCAGTATTTCTTTTCTGAGATGTTAGAAGTGGACATTGAGGAAAAATATAAGAACAAGGCTTCCACACTGAACCATCTCTACTACCTTGTGGCAAATAATAATTTTAGATCTTCTTGATATATAAATTGTACTCAGATTTTGATATTTCAGCCAGGGATGGATCTATCATCTCTGAATTTCTTGAAAAGCTTTTGAAATACCTTTATGATCAAGGTTTACACAATTTAACTCAATACTTTGGAAAAAAACCCATCATATCACTACCAACAAAAAACCTCACCCTTTAAATGCTGATTTTTAGCATGCTATACGGCATTTTAATCAGGAATACTATTGTCTTTGTGAAAATAATGCACTTAATTATCCTGACATGAACAATAGACAGTCCATTTCACTGAACAAATTCTAGTCACTTGAACAATCCTTCATTTTGTTGCAGGAATCTAGATGCCAGGAATAATATCTACTGGGATCAAGACTGGATACCAGTTAAGCAGTCAGTTAAGGAGGGAGAAAAAAAAGTCTCTTTAAATCTGAGTGTAACTTTAGTGGGGAAAAAGTTCTGATGGTTATTCACAGCTGAGACTAAAACCTGATCATCTGAAGTCTTGGTAGATAAGCAATGGTACAAGGCTTGACTTGACAAAAAACAGATATGGGATATAAGGATAGTTTTTGGTAAACAGATGGAAGTATCGTAAGATATACAAAAGATTACATTTTATGATGATCTCAGATTTTTTTTCCTGATTTAGAGACAGAAAATTTCAGTCATTTTTTCTTTTCTTTTTTTTTTTTTTTTAAATTTACTGGGTGAATATGGAGATTGATCTTCACAAGCACTATTATAAGTTAATGGGGTACAATCTGGTAAAAACTTTTTAATACACATTTGCAGTTTGCTTCAAGAGCATAGAACTTCACAGTCAGGTCTCATTACTCAGGTAATAAAATAACATTGTAGAAAATCAGAGATAAACAAGTAATTCACGAGGGGTGTGCTGTTCTCTGCCTGGGATCATGTGAAGCACAGTTGAAGAAAACTAATGAAAACTTATATGGAAACATAGAAATTTTAACATCAACACCATGCAATTGATCATATGTGTATCCCATTGACTATTAATGATGGCTTCTGTTGTCTTTCACATGACTGTATGGTGAAGAAATAGAAAACTGGATACATCTTAATATGGCTTTTCAAATAGACTAGTTAACTACTGAAATAATAAAAGATGCAACTGAAGTGAAGCTGTTCATTTCAGTAAGAGTATTTTCTAAACTCCAGAATTGATCCAGTAGAAATGAGACAGTCTTTACAAATTCAATTGTTATTAACTAGATTTAGGTCTATATGGATTTAAAAGCATTATATATCAACTTATATAGTCAGGACAGGAAGGCTTTTCAGAAGGTCTGGATAGGTTGGAGAGATGGGCCGAAGCCAATTTTATGGGATTCAACAAATCCAAGTTCTGTGTCCTGTACTTGGGCCACAAAAAACCCAGGCAACACTACAGGCTTGGGACAGAGTGGCTGGAAAGCTTTCCAGCAAAAAAGGACCTGGGAGTGTTAATCAAGAGCCAGATGAATATGAGCCAGCAGTGTGTCCAGGTGGCCAAGAAGGCCAATGACATCCTGGCCTGTATCAGGAACAGTGTGACCAGCAGGACCAGGAAAGTGATCGTTCCCCTATATTCGGCACTGGTGAGGCCACATCTCAAATACTGTGTTCTGTTCTGGGCCACTCACTACAAGAAGGACATTGAGGCACTGGAGAGGATCCAGAGACAGGCAGAGAAACTGGTGAAGAGTCTGGAGAAAAGCTTTTATGAGGAGCAGCTGAGGGAGCTGGTGATGTTTAGCCTGGAGAAGGCTGAGAGGAGATATGATTACTTGCTACAACTACCTGAAGGAGTGTTGTATTGCGATGGGGGTTGATCTCTTATCTCTTCTTCCAATTAATGAATCATAGAA
>WBNH01001845.1:7836-53918 GCA_013401255.1 Urocolius indicus | reverse complement strand
TGTGCTGTGGCCTCTGAAATGACCCATATGTTGGTTTCTCTGGCAGGACATCCAGATTTTCCCTGATTTATTGTCCCTTGGGCTGTGCAAAGTCAGCTTTGTTCTGTGTTGACCACATGCACTGGAAGGAGAAGCGGCCACAAACAGCGCCAAGCCTTTGCTAAGCAGTGTCTGGCGTGGCAAGAGCGGTGGCTCGTGGACAGGCACCAGCAGAGCTGCCCTTTGCTGCAGCACTGATGAGGCCGGTGCCTAGTGCTTCCCAATGAACCCCCTTGGAGCAGCAAAAGAGGACTGAGCACTGAGAGGGAGTTCTCAAAAACACAGCCCCTTTGCACAGTTTTCCTGTCCCTCCACCTGTCTGCACCTGCAGAAGCCATTTCCTGCATCCATTGCCCCATCAGTACAAGCCATTTTATGAAGAGAGGACGCAAGGGTTGAGGGTTTTGAGAAGGAGAAGTCCCACCTGGAGCACTCACCCTTTTTCACAGCTTCCTTTTCAAGTGAGTCAAGCAATGTCTTCCGCTTCTCTTCCTTCTGTGCCAGGGCGAAGGCGTATGCCAGCAGTGCCTTGGTGTACACGTGGTTGTCTGTCTCACCCGCGGCCGTTTCCAGGCAGAACAGAGCATTACGCACCACAGAGTGCTGAGGAGACATAACCAGTTGTTAGAAGGCTGCAGAGAAATTAAATCTTTGTCTTAATATCGGCACATCATTCCACTGAAATTTGAGGAGGGGTCTGCCAGTATGAGATCTAGGAATAAGCAGTGTACACTGTGTTCCAGAAATGCCAAAATTGATGGCACCTCATTCTTATATCATAAGTCTCAACAAACAAGTCCTTCAACCAATCTGGAGTTATTTTGAGAAATGCTGTGTCATTGTAGACTGACAGAATCCAACTGGCTCAAGTTAGGGTGCAGCCACATACGGTTATAGGCAGAGGAATCTCCAGCAACGCGATAGTGATGTAGGCTGTCAGTGAGACCTCGTTGTCCACTCCACCCTGCAGAGAAACACAAAGGTAGATGCTTTCTCCACTTACATTCTTTTCTCCCAGTCCAGTGGGAATACTTCATTCTTCACTGTAGACCCTTAGTTTGCCTCCTCCTTACAGTTAATGTGGAGGTATCAATACCACTTATAAAGTGCAGGTTAACCTTCATTCTCCTTCCTACTCTGGTGATCAAGGAGAATGGTGTCTGGCTCACTAGTGCTTGCTATTGAAATGGGGATTTTCCATCTGCCTGGTTGCTCAAGAAGCTGAACTGGACCCATCTGAACTTATGGTCAAGTTCTTGCCTCACAAACAAAACCCCAGCCAGACACATTACCTTCATGGCATTGTTCAGGAGTGTCCCAGAACTGCGGAAGCAGCCATTCTCCTTCTGCTTTTGGGTGAGCCAGACCAAAGCATCCTGTATGTGCTTCTCATCTATGAAGATGTGAGGCCGGGCCTGGGCAAAGGACTTGAGGACAAAGGCTGTGAGCCTGAAAGCAAGAAAGATGAGTCAAAGGCATGTTGTTTATCTCAGGTGACAGGGCCATGTGCACGTCATCTGTCTGAAGAAAGGTAAGAGGCCCTGGGGAATTGTGGGCCAATTAGTCAGACCATATGTATACTATATCTTCACCTCAAAACATCTGTCAAAAAAATGGTTCCCACCTTTATTTTTTTATCCCTCTCTTGGCTTAGAAAATCCTGTGGTCCCTTCATATTGAGGCTACAATTTGAAGGACAGTCATTGTTGATCTGTATCTAAAAAAAACCACCTCACTGGAAAAAGTAGGGAATTGCATGCCAGTTAGCTCAACATCTGCATAACAGTAATACTCAAAATGACAGGGAAGAATAACTAAATCCCTGTTAGCTCACTGGCTGCTGGCAGGACTTGTGCTAGAAATCCATGCCTCATGGGTTTCCCAGACCTCTCCAGAGTTTTAAAGTAAAGAACATGTTAAAAGAGTTTTTGCTAGAGTTGTTACAAGCAGTTATGGAAAAGAAGCAAGCGTGTGGTGAGAAGCCAACATGCTGTCAAGAGCCAAGTACTGTTTGAGAAACTAAAAGCAAACTGAAGGTGATGAAATCATCCACTCTTACCCTCTAATGTTGAAAATGCATGGCAATGATATGCTGGAGCAACTCAGAACTTTACGGTAAGTCACAGTGGCAACACACATGCTCCTCCAGGCTGTCTTTGCTTTGCAACACAAACACTCTTGAAAAAAACAACCATATAGCACTGCTCTTAAATTATCATCCTTTCCACTTGTATGGAAACACCACTCAAAGCAGCCTTCTCAGCAGATGCTACTCTAGAAGAGCTGCCACTGCAATTCTTCAGCCTTCCTCTGTCAGGATATGAAATTCCTCTTCCAATTTATCTGCTGCTGGGAGAACATGCTTCAGCTACACAACTGGCTGATGCAGCCTATATCATGAAGTAGGAGGTACCACAGCACCTCTGGAAAGCCTACTCATCTACATTTCCTATCAAATGTCATGCAGCATTTATTATAAATCTTTAGGTGAGAAAAAGAATCATATAGAGGAGGTATAAATTACATTGAAATCTCACCAAGTGTTCCCTGGTTGGCCATAACGTGGTCCAAAGGTACTGTAAGAGCCATCTGGGTGCTTGTAGTTCAGCTGTCTCTGATAACCTGCAAAGAACAAGATTCAGATGCCACAGAAAGTCTGTTGAGGGATGAGGGAACAGGAGAACAGCTCTATCTGCAAAGGCAAAGGAGAGAGGAATATATCAGTCCTATCCTAACCAATAAGAAGTACTGGTACGTTCCTACCTCCATGCACTGCTTGTACTGCATGAGGAGGAGCAACATCTGCCTTTCTTCAGAAGGAGAGCAGGACACACTAATGATGATGGACAAGCCACTGTAGCAGGTCACCTAACAAATCTTCACTGCATTACACCCCAAGTAGGGAGCAAAGTGGGTGCAATGATCAGGTACACTAATGCTTAAGCAATGGAAAATAATAAAGGAAAAAGCAGCAAAGGGCTTTCTCAGGCATACAGCAGAGATCATCTGTGCATGAGAGAAGCTCTCTTTCCACATCTGGATAGCACTTGACAGAATCACTCAAGGCAGGAACAGGAAAAAAGCCAAAGCAGAAGCAAAAGCTGTGTCCCAGCTCACCGCTCACTAAGTATCCTATGGCCTTGGATTTGACCTCCTCACTCAGCTGCCCTGTCTTGTTCAGGTAGTCCAGGATGTATATGTTGGGTGCAAACAGGACCATGTTCTGCTCCCCACAGCCAAATGGCATCTGGAGGAGCTGGTGCAGGTTCTGCATGGCAGTGCCCATGATGTCACCTGGGGAGCAGGAGATATCAGAAGGATATTAACAATACTCAGGACTGGCTATCAGAATTGGAGGAAGCTACTGAACAAGAGAACCATGACAAGAGACATGACAAAAAACAATAAAAGACAATCTGGAATGATAAAGATCCTGGAATAAAACACAGAATAGCAAAGAAAAAGAAAGAAGGGAAAGGAGAGAAAGGTTAGCGCACTGGCAGAGAACTGGCAGTGCTCACTCACCCAGCACTGAGAAATATGCTCTGCCTGAGTCTTGTACCACATTTGAGGGTAGTAACAGGGAAAACTTGTCTTTCATAGGTGCTCCTGAGAGAGAAACAAGATCCAAACAGCTTCAGTGTAGTCTCAAGAAATGGCTAATGGAAAGCAAGGAGTGAATGAAACAACAATGTAACACTTTGGCAACTCAATGAAACAACAGTAACACTTTGCATAAAAATGCCCTGACTTCAGTCATTTCTGTTTTCCCTGGCAATAAGGCAAACTCTGCAATCACTTCCAGCCACGGTTAGGCACTGTGGATTGGGTCTCTACAGTGTTTTCCTTGGCACTCTAGAAAATGGGAGAGAGCGGTTGCAATCCCAAAGTCAGCAGACAAAAGAACAGGGGTGCAGTAATGCAAAATCTGTCCTAGCTCATACACTGATGCTTAGGCAGGAGGGTCCATTCTTTCCTTCTGTGTAATGTCTCAGGCTCCTAACTAATGGGGCACATTTTGATTACCTGAAAATGTCAGCCTGTCAGCCCAGAATATTATAGAGGCAGCATTATCCTTCTCCTCCAGGCACGTCCCACCCATCTAACCACACAGATACAAATGGAGAGAGTGAGGAGTGTGGACTTTACCTTTTACACAGAGCACAGAATTCTGGGAGGTTTCCTTCTCAATTCCTTCAGGCTTGGATGGGATGAAGGAAAACGAGAAGTGAGAAATTAGTGAGACAGGAAACACACTCAAACAGAGGAATCCTTAACAAAGACAGAAGGATACGTGTAAAGAAAAGTGAATGAACTGGAGAAGATGAGGCATTCACAAACACTCTCTGAAATACAGAGCTCTAAAATAATAATTTAAGCATGTAAAAGAAAAATGATCCTAAGTGACTGGTGTTGTCAGTGGAGGAGGGACAGGAAAAGGAAAGAACACTGCAGGTCTACCGCGTGGATGACCTGTAACTATGGTAGGCAGCGAGAGATGCTTGACATCTTTGTAACAAAAGGACTGCAGCATTACAGCAAGTGCTTATGTTAGCAAAAGCTCACAGTAGCTCTAGAGGGCTGTCCTGAAGAGATGTATGCAGTGCTATTTATCATAATGCTGCAGATGCTTGAAGAAAAAAAAAATGTATCTGTTAATAATAGAAAGAAAAGATGTTGTAAACGGTAATATCTTGTGCCACTACTGATACCATACAACATAATATGCAAATATTAGGAGGTTTTATGATACAGAGAGAAAAGCTAAGAAAGTAGAATCTACCTGCCAGATAACCATATGCAGTATAATAAACTAGCATTTTCCTATGCCACATCATATTTCTTTCTGTACCACATTGTATCAGCAACTCTTCTAGTCACAGGAGATAGTTAAGCTGTAAAATTTTAACACATTTTCATGGACTTTTTATAATATCTGGAGTTTTCAGGGAACTCATCCACAGGCATTGAATTCCTATTGGTGCTTGTGAATTCATCCTGACGCCAGACTATGGTAGCAAACCAGAATTGCATAACACACAGTTTGAGAGTTTGCCTGGCCACTCAACTAACAGAAAGACAGCATGTGTTACCTGGCAAACCTACTGAAAGAGTCTCAAAAAGAGGACATAGGCAATAAAGACTGTGTATTGAAATACAAGGTGACAGGTAGGAGACAAAAGGAAGGATGGCCTGGAGTAATGGCTGCTACAGTAGAAGAAAGGGAAAGTTTAGAGTACTGGGAGGCACATTATTAAACTACAGTCTTCATGCAGTCCTGACAAAGCGCAAAGTAAAAAGACAATGTGAGATCAGCATATTGCTACGATGAATAGTGATATTATAGCATCATAGAATCATACACCAACTCGGGTTAGAAAGGACCTCGAAAGATCATCTAGTCTAGTCTTTCATGGGAAAGGGAGCCTAGATGAGATTATCTATCATCTACAGAATCACAGAATCCTAAGGGTTGGAAGGGACCTTGAAAGATCATCTAGTCCAACGCCCCTGCCAGAGGAGGATCACCTAGAGTAGGTCACACAGGGACTTATCCAGGTGGGTTTTGAATGTCCCCAGAGAAGGAGACTCAACAACCCAGCTGAGCAGCCTGTGCCAGTGCTCCATCACCCTCATAGTGAAGAAATTCTTCCTTGTATTTCTTTGGAACCTTTTATGTTTCAGTTTATACCCATTGCACCTTGACCTATCACTGGACATCACTGAGAACAGCCGGGCGCCATCCTCCTGACATCCATCCTTTACACATTTGTAAACATTAACAAGATCATCCCTCAGTCTCCTCTTCTACAAGCTAAGAGCCCCAGCTCCCTCAGCGGAGGGAGATGCTCCATTTCCTTCATCATCTTTGTGGCCTTGCATTGAACTCTCTCCAGCACCTCCCTGTCCTTCTTGAACTGAGGGGCTCAGAACTGGACACAATATTCCAGATGCAGTCTCACAAGAGCAGAGTAGATGGTGAGAAGAACTTCTCTCGATCTACTAAACACAGCCCTAATACACCCCAGGATGCCATTGGCCTTCTTGGCCACGAGGGCACATTGCTGGCTCATGGTCATCCTGCTGTCCACCAGCGCCCCCAGGTACCTTTCCCCTACACTACTCTCTAACAGCTTATTCCCTAGTTGGTACTGGTACATGGGGTTACTCTTTGCCAGATGCAAGACTCTACACTTGCCCTTATTGAACTTCATTAGGTTTCTGCCTGCCCAGCTCTCCAGCCTGTCTAGGTCTCACTGGATGGCAGCACAGCCTTCTGGTTAGGGGCTGTTTCTTCTTGTCCTATCACTCATTTCTTGGGAGAAGAGATCGACTCCCACCTCACTACGGCCTCCTTTCAGGTAGTTGTAGAGAGTGACCATTTGTCCCCTTAGCCTTCTCTTCTCCAGGCTAAACAACTCCAGCTCTCCCCAGTTTTCTCCAGGCTAAACAACTCCTGCTCTCCCCAGTTTTCTCCAGGCTAAAACAACCTCAGCTGCCTCAGCCTCTCCTCATAAGAATTGTTCTCTAGACCCTTCACCAGCTTCATTGCCTGTCTCTGGACACACTCCAGCACCTCCATATCTTTCCTGTAGTGAGAGACCCAAAACTGAACACAGAAAGCTCAGTGGTCCCTTCTCACAGCCCACATACCTCCACCAGCAGCTGTCTGATGACCGTGTCCTTCCTCCCTTTCTCAGGAGTCTCCACAATGGCGTTCCCGCAGGGCTGCTGGTTCTGCAGGGCCTCAGTGGTCACCGAAAACTCCACCTGCCCTGGAGGAAACAGGAGTCAGACAGCCCTGCCAGGCAGAGCCAGACAATGGAAGCCACTGCCACTTAAAAGAATTTCCATTTGTAGGCTCATTAAAGGGGATTTTGTGTCACACCTAGGTCCTGCTTCTTTCCCACAAGAACATAGCTATCTGTATCAGAAGCCACCTTTGAGCAGATGAGCTGCACTGCCATTGAAAGGTGACCCTTCCACATCTTAGGACATCAGAGTGGGGGGACTCACCAGCACAGTACAGCACATGCACACCACAGCTGCTACCATAGCATATAACAACAGTGAAAACAAAGTATGAGAAGCTCATGGGGCAACTGTCTAATTTCTAGGAGCAAGAGAGCCGACAGAACAACCCTGCTGAACAGCCACGTTTCTGTCTTCAGAAGATGTTGTCCAAGGGCTGTACAGTATTGCATTTGGTGCCAGACACAAGCTTGGACACTGAGTCTTTGGCTCACAAATAACCCTAGGTGAGACAGACGCTTAGATGTAGTGCTTCCCAGAAAACTGTGTGGCTCTAGCACACAATACTGAATGGTGAGAACAGCACAGAGAAACCCTCCCTGCAGCTTTCAGCACCCTGAGACCTTTACCTAGAGATCTGGGAGTCACCAGCCAAGCCACAGTTTTCCGCCCATTCTCACAGAGACAATGAGATTCTTCCTCCTTTTCCACCAGAGTGGCCAGGAAATGAGTAGACTGAGCCAGGGTTACACTGACCTGCGAATTGTATTGAGAGGCACAGTGAGTTGTGGGTTCAATATTTGGCATATATAGGAGGAATAACATAAGAATTTCACAAGTAAAGGGTCTAGGGCTGCTCAGAGATAGACAAGAAAGCTAGGTGAAAGCAAGAGATGTATGAGAAGGTACACAAGTACAGAGCAAGACTTAAACCTTCCTTACCCTGATGCAGGCGGTCAGGTAGTTAAAAACGGTGGCTTTCAGCGTGAAGGACTCACCACGCACCACAGAGTAAGGCATGGTGAGCTCCACAAAGAAGGGCTGGAAAGCTCTGAGGGACACTGTTGGGGACAGGCCAAAGCCCATGTCTGCTGAAGTGCAGAATGCATTGGCTTTCCACTCGGTGATGGTGTCAGGGATGGTCACATCGAGATCAGCATTTCCATCGGAGCTGGCAAGGGACCAAGAATAGACAGCAAGGGCAGAGAGATTATTTTTGCGGCATTTTGGTGACTGTCTGTATCCTTTTTGGCCTACTGAACAGTACTGCCTGAGTGAAGCATGGGGCACAGTACATTTGTTACACCAGGGCCACCCCATATCCTCTTCTAGATCCACCACTCCTTGGACCAATGTAACCACAGGTGAAGGTAATTCTATCTCAGAGGATTGCCAAGTGCAAACAAGGAAGGACTTTGGTATTGAAAAGGCTTGGCAAACACGTGGGGACTTGTGTTTTCAGCTTATAAAACCAATTTTGTTAAAAAGGAAGGAACTAACCCAAGGTGCTCACCTTACAGATACTAAACTCCAAATCCAAGTTTCTGGGAAATACTTTCGGACTGTCTCTGTCACCTCTTCAGGAATGTTTAATGAGCCAAAAAGTGCATCTGAAAGATGGCCTGAATGTGGCAAGATGGAAGAGAAATCACTTACTGATAATTCCAAACAAGCAAGACCTACATCAGCATCAGGCTTCCATTTGGCAAAGCAACAATTTACGTGGCAGATGTTTATTGTGGCCATAGTGAGCACTAGTACTACTAGTAGTGAAGTTTTAGGGTCAGGACTTATTAGCAAGGAGTGATCCTTCCATTATTTTCTGTTCTTCTCCAGTGAGTTTGTTGGGCAGCATTTCACAAGGTCAAAGCAAGGGTACTAGAGCAAAGATCTACTTATGACCTTCTGTGCAAGGAGTCTTTTCTCTTTCAAGTACAGTCTTAACATGACGTCCTTCTCCATCCTATCAGGCCACCAAACAATGGGACATCCCTCTTTTGCCCTGTTGTTTTTGCAGGGTCATTGTGACTCAGAAAACAATCTCTTTGCCAAAGCTATGGCCTTATCAAGAAATAGGCTGAAGATGCTCAAACTAAGCACATGCAGCTAGAACTTGGGAGGAATAAAAATAGGCTTTTTGACTAACCCAAAATTTTCACATGCAGAAATTATTCCCAAGAAAATACTCTCACTTTGGAAATAAATTTGGTAAAGAAAAGTATGCCTGTGTTTTACTTTGGTTTTGAACAACTGGAAAATAAAGATGAGATGGGTGGGACATGGTTTGTTTGGCTTTTACAAACGGAAAGAGAAACACACCCAGATAAAGAAGAAAATTCTTAACTAAACTCTAGTTTGGCTACTAGAATTTACCAGAATCTGCTTTAGCTAAACTCATATCTGTGTTTTAATAACAATTGTGTAGCTAGCAAGTAGTCATACTGTCTGTGTGAAAAACACCTCCATAGTCTTGAGAAGGTCTCAGAGCATAAGTGAAAGATGCTATCAAAACTGTGTCACATAGCTCCTAGCCAGAGAGACACGTGGCATGTTTGTATTTGCCTGTCATGGTATTTCAGTGTTCTACTGCTGCCTATTTCAGTTTAAAATAATTAAAAAACATCTATCCTGTATCTTATCAATTTATGTTAGAAGTTGAAACTGTCTTAAAAATGGACATGTGGACTTATCCAAAAGCACAGGTGCCAAGGAAAAGCTCTCTGAATCAGTTACCCAATTAGAGTAACTTTGATTTCCTAGGGTATTTCATTTAACTTGAGACTCTGGAGGATGATGTGACCGATTCTGTGACACAAACAGCTACACTGTAAAAGTTGAGATAGCCCTTAGAAATAAGGTGGGTCTGTATCAGACTGGACTTCTGCTACATACATCTTAGCATTATAAACTCATAAAGTCTACTAACTTGTCCCTGAAAATTTTGTGATCCACTTTATCTGCTCTTCACAGTACATAAAACCCAATAAGTCTGTGAGGACAGATTGAAAATGGTGCTCGAGACCCAGAAGTCTACTGTAAAAGCCTAGTGGACAGGGAATTCGGCAGCAGAATAGTATCCTCAGGTCTGTCAGAGTCTTTGGAAACTACCTGGTTCTGCTGACTTCCTATGGGGAGTTATCAAAGCTTGTCTGTAGACCTTCACCACCCAGCAAAAGAGATAAGCCCCACACTCATACAGAAGCTGAAACCTGGGAACCCGCCAATTCAGTACTATTTCCAAGGGTTCAGTTCATAACCCCAGTTTTTGTTTAAATATTCACCCCCAAAATACAGACAGGATCTCTGTTCAAAACAAAGGTATAAATAAAACCACAGTTCCTTTACCGCTACTCCTCATTGCATACATAGGTGCTCCAGACGTGGCTGAAGGTGATGCAAAGCCGACTTCAGGCATGTAATTCTCAGTGCTGCAATACCAAGGTTTCCTCACTTTGGTATTTGTGAAAACCTTTAAACCCATATCCTATTGGAGAGAAACCCAACATAGTTTCTTGTTGCCAATTCCTGTTGAGGTTTGCACAATAGACCTGACATCGGTATTCTACTGCCTCCGAAGGAGAAGCTGCTGACTGACTGTGGATTGGACATTGAAATGATACCCCCCAGCCTTGGGTCTGGGTGCCTGGGTGGTTCAGAGAGGCCAAAGGATAGATCTTCTCTGTTTCTAGGGCACTGGTCCCAGTACAATTCCAGCTCAGCAGGCAGGATGAGCCAAGGAATAGATAAAGAGTTTTCCATCTGGAGAGAAATGTCTGTGGCTACAATGCAGCTCAAGGACATATTCATTTATTTGGGGTAACTTTAATGGCACAAGATTATTTACCTCCTGTAAGAATCTCATCTCAAGTCAACCTCAAAGCTTTTCCTATAAGAGGAAAGCTTTGAGACCAATCCCTTTCCCAACAATAAGAGAGAAAAACGGTCAAGACAGGTGAAGCTTATGACTCTTCACAAACCTTTCCCTTGTTATGTTTCATCATGCCAAAGAAGACTTTAGTACTCTCAGTCTTTCTCCTACTCTACTTCCTAACCATGAAAGAGATCTTATACCTTTAGGATTCTGTAAGTGTCATCTTCATTCATCTCTACTACTGGAGAATAGGTGATCCCATTCAGAACTATCTTCTTCAAGGGGACACAGTTCTCCAGGGGCTCTTCCATGTCTGGACCATGTAGATAGTCATGCGATTCCTTCACCATCAGCAAGTTATACACCTAGGCAGAGAGAGGTAGGCTATTTGACATTTTCAGTGGCTGCTGTCACAAAGCACAACAGAGTTGGATGCAAGCACCATAACAGTTACGTCACCTGCACATACATCCACATTTCCTCTCTGTGGTGGAAGCAATGGGAATTTGGGGTCAAAAAAGAGATCCAAATTTGGAGATGCTGCCTCTTTTGTTATGGACAGCATGTTACTCTGGTTATTATGGCTCAAATATATAAAAAAACTACACTAGCCAGCCCATCTGCAAGACTTTGTCCCTACTCAGGGACTGTTGTTCACTACTTGGCATGAAGAGGATAAACCCTCTGACACTTCCAAGTGTTACTCAAAGAAAATTAATCCATGTCTGGAGAGAATAACTGAAAAATTATAATCAAACACACATCAGTGTGCATCTCTG
Organism: Urocolius indicus; assembly: GCA_013401255.1. Classification (NCBI taxonomy): domain Eukaryota; kingdom Metazoa; phylum Chordata; class Aves; order Coliiformes; family Coliidae; genus Urocolius; species Urocolius indicus. The sequence goes on along the minus strand of WBNH01001845.1, from coordinate 42,476 downwards.
GCCAAAAGAAGCAGTTGCCTTAAAAGAGCTTCCTAATTGCCATCCCTGCAGTCACACAAAACCCCTAAGAAGCAGCTGCAGCCCAGTTCTTGTCCTTTTGCCCACTGGAGGATGATGAGAAACAGCAAGGGGCAGCTTACCTGTCAGCACTGACAAGAGAGACTGTTCACTGTTTCCACTCTGGGCTGGGCTGCACTTGCTCTGACCAGGCTCTGATTTGCTCCACACTCTGAGTACTTACCGAGCTGGGTGACAGATCAGCTTCTGGCTTCATGAGAAGAACGCTCTTGTCCACAGCACGGACAGCACAGAGGGAGTTTGGAGAGGCTCTGACCAGCAAGCGAGCATCAGAGGAAGGAAGGCCTTCAGAAGGAGAGAAGCTCAAGTCCACCTGTAGCCACAGGAAGAACTATGTCACAGATGCTCTGCCCCTGCAGGACAATTTTCCTCCAGCTGAATGCATCAGTTCCAACCTTGCAAAGCCCACATATACTTGTGCACACCCCCATCCACTCACTCCCTCTGTGCTACTGTAGAGCTGAGTTTCCCTCCTACAGCAACAGAGGAACCAGTAGTTCTGGGCAGCTTGAAGCATCACAGTTGCTCATAAAACTTTTAAGGCAGATTTGGGTTTTATGGGCACTGTGAATGCAATGAGGTAATCCCATATAGTAGCTAGATCTGTTCAGTCATCTAGGCACGGTTTTGAATCCGGCCCTGTCTCTGTACTGCACCCAGATATTGTATGTGGAGAGAAAACAGGTTGCCAAAAGATGTTGCTCAGCAAATTCTTTGGCAACATGAGAAGCAGTGATGCCTTGGAGCAATATTGCAATATCTACTGGCTGGTAATGATTCTGGCCTACGGTTAGGGCCTGCCAGACTTGTGTGCCTTCCCCAAAACCTATCTCGCAGCTCTAAAGGCCCCCTACCAATCCCTGATTTGGAAGATCTTGCTAAAAAAAAGTAGCCATCATCACCATCTCATGTGACTTTGTAATATGATGGCTGACCTGCAGAAATCTTCCTTCTCCTAGTCTGTACAAACCCTTTCCCTAACATTGTGGCCAAAGCACCATCACAGTAAACTTGTAGCCTGACAAAGCAACATCAGCTGCCAGTCTTCCTCATGTCCCAGACAGACCATAGCATGCCTTCTGCTAGCACCTTACCCCACCTCTCCAGGGTGTGTCTCAATCCTGAGCCTGCAAAACCAATATTCTTCAGGAAATGGCAGACCAAGGGCTGTAGCAAGCTTGCTGCTAGGAAAACTCTCTAGCATAGAGATAGCACACGGTCTGTCCTATCTCCTCTGACAACAGCTTTGGATTTAGGATGCTTTCAGAGAGGAAAGTAGTATCTAAGCATGTAAATTGCTTGGCATTTGGCTTGTACCCAAACCTTAATTCAATGTAGAGTATGACCTTTAATAAATGAATAAAATTCAGGTGACCAAGCTCCTACAGTGACATCAGTCTCAATAAGTCATTTATCTTGGGCTTTAGCAGGGAAAGGGACTGTTTTTAGCAATGCACCGTCTACTACTCTGAAGTCCCAAAGGGAATTTTTGAGGTTATTCTCTTCTTAGGACTACTCATACGTCAATCTGCTCTTCTGCATAAGGAATATGTGAGTCTATATGAGAACAGTGGTCCACATGCCCACAGGAAAAAAAAAAAGGCTTTGTTCTTCTGCCCTTTCAGCCTCATTATTGCTATTGAAACACCACTGTGTGATCAGCAGCTTCAGGCCAGCTTTATCTCTGTTTACATACAACTGAAATTAAAATGACAAGATGAGATGTATGGGAGTTGAAAGATCTGACAAGTATTGACTTCCCTCACTGGACTGGGGCTGTGAGTGTCTTATTTCTACACTGTGACGCCACACGCAGCTACCTCATTGCTGGAATGGGTTTCTGTGAAAAGGAGTGAAATACGTGTGCTGCAGTATGATGTAAGATGCTCTTGAGATGAGCAGCTTTGACGAGTTGCTAAGAGGAGTTTTAGCAGTGTAGTCCCTGGTAGTACGTTTTTCCAGCAGCTGATCTCCTCCAAGCTAGCACAAACCAGTAAGCAGGAAGCTACCTAAAACAGTTGATAGGTAGCTTGTCCAGTATTGGTAAATCTAAAGAAATGAGCTTGACCATGCTGCAGTCTGATGACTGCTCAAGAAGCAGACACTTACCTTATTGTTGAAACACTTTTCTACGTTGAACTTGGTTGAATCAGCAATCACCTCCCTGCTAGGAGCAGTGGTGTAGACAAGCATCTGAGCCACTGGAGCAATATCAGCTTGTACAGGCAGTTGTATCAAGAAGACTCCGTTGGCTTGCAAATAAAACAAAAGCAAAGAGTTAAGGAACAGGAAATCTGCTCTGGGAGCATCCAAAATTCTAACTTTGACATCATGTTGAACTTCATCTTAGCCATGACAAAACTCCAGGCCTCCAAGTAGGATGAAACGGTGCTCACAAAGATGTGTAAGTCTGACACAAAATCCTGTTTCAAGTCCTGTTTTCCTAAAAGCAGAAAATGAATCTGCATCTCCTAGGAGCACTGAAGCCCCAGAAACGCAATGTCAGAAGAAAGACAGCTGTCACGGGGCCTAAATAATGTGTGTAAGGCCTAAATAAAGGCAAAGAAAATAAAGTTCAAACTCTTCCTATACCTTAGGAGACATGGAGATGTGGATGCCTGTGTTTATATGGGAGCAGCCTCTATGTCTGCTACAGCTGCCTAGCCTCCCAGCACAGTGACTGTTTGGCACGGAAGACGAACTCACCACTTTCCTGGCCCAAATCCAGAATGTGAGTGCCTGCTTGCTTAATGATTCCCTTGGCCATCACCTGAACAAAAGGAGAAATCTTGCTATGATTGAGGTTATGCATGAGCCAAATCATCAAGAGGAGGAACCTGAGAGGAAAGCAACTGAGCTGTACATCTGCTGCTTTCACCTTGTTCAGCATCCCTGTTCTCACCTAGTGGGAACTGGGGCATCCTCACTCTTCAGCTCCTAACCTATACCCTCCTTTTTGTGGGAAAAGAACACATGAAGGATGATCATAGAATCATAATCATAGACTGGTAGGGGTTGGAAGGGACTTTTAGAGATCATCTAGTCCAACTCCCCTGCAGAAGCAGCTCCACCTAGATCAAGTTAAATAGGAACACATCCAGGAGGGTTTTGAAGACCTCCAGAGAAGGAGACTCCACACCCTCCCTGGGCAGCCTATGCCAGTGCTCAATCACCCTCACAGTGAAACAGTTTTTTCTTATTTTTAAATGGAATTTTTTGTGTTCCAGCTTCATCCCATTACCCCTTGTCCTGGTGCTAGACACAACAGAAAAAAAGGGATGCCCCAACCTCTTGACATCCACCATCTATATACTTGTATTAATGAGAGCCCCCATCAGTCTTCTCTTCTCTAGACTAAACATCCCCAGTTCCCGCAGCCTTTCCTCTTAAGGAAGATGTGAACGTATTTAAAGACTCTTGCCACAAACCACTCTTTTCACCTCCAGCCTCCCACAATTACCAGTGACAACCTCACTATGTGCCAGGTGCAAGCTTACCAGGTAGTAAAAGACTATTTTCTTCAGTTCTCCTATGGCCTCTGGAGTAAGGATATAGTGCACCCGGACCTCTGTGGAGGAGCCACAGCTTAGTGTCTCAGACTTGGGCTCAATTTTGAGGAAGCTCTTACTAGGAGAGTAAAAGCGCTTTAGCTGGAGGTAGCCTTCTTGATAATGTGGAACAACCCAGGAACGGTCATAGCAGTAGGGGTGTACTTTATGAATTGCCTGGAAAAGGAAAAAATATGCTCATAGATCCTCAAACACGTGTGGATGAGGTGAGGCCAAAATTCATGGCCTAATATTAAAGGTTTGGCATGCTTTGTATTTAAGTAACAAGTTAGTCTAAGTAACAAAAAAACTATGAGTTTAGGAGATGCAGGACAGGGTGACAAGTACCCTTAGCAAATAATTTGGAATCATCTCACTCCCAGAGAAGCTGGAGTTTATCTCAGACAAGCTGAATCAGATCAGTTGTTTGTTTGCTATCACCTCAAGGGATCTTTACCCTTATACCTTGTCCACTCCTATATCCTGTTTGCTCAAAGAGAAAAGAAGCTGATTTTCATTTTTCTTCTCATTATTGGCATTGGAGAAGGGATGGTGCTGTTTAGAGATTACTAGTGCAAAGATGAAGCTAAGGATGCTATAGAAAAAGAAAAGTCTCCACCTAAGAATTTAAAACCTAAATTGAACAGAAGTTTAGGAGCTGACAGAGTCCAAGTCTTCTTGAAAATGAGAGTGAGCGGAAGATATTTCACATTCAGACTGGTGCTACTTCAGTGCATCATGTGCCTCGTGTGTCCTTATTTCCTTATCTTTCTCTCTGTACTTGGAAATTTTTGCCTTTGCTTTACCCTGCAAAATTCTGAAAACTTTAAGGCCCCAAGTGTGGAAACTTCTAAATAGTTTCTAATGGACCTAGCCTGTGGCAAGATAAATGTAGGGAAAAGAGCAAGTACAGTTCTGGACAATCTGCCCTTTGCCAGAGCGAGACATTACAAAATGAGTATATTACACACATTCTGCATTTTCTACGAGTAAAGTGATGCCCATTAGCACTTATTTCTCCCAAATAAATAAACTCCACACCAGGGAGAGAATTTCTGTGAACTGTTCATACTTTTTTTTTTTACCTCTTTATGTCAGGAAAATAAATAAATAAATAGATTTGTTTAGCAGCTCAGAGTGCTAAATTAAACCCTGAGTGATGCAGATTGCCTTAACAGGCCACAAAGGATATTGAGGTGAGATACTTGGGAAATCATTTAATTGAAAAGATAGCAAAGCACGAGCAACAGCACTTAGCAGCACTCCTCCATGGGAGTGAGATCCACCCTTGAAACAGATTTGCCTAGTCAGGGCTGATGATCCCTTAGAGCAAAATGGACTACTATGATTCTTGATCTCCTTTCTAATCGCACATTGATATTGCCAAGCAGAAATCAAATACTTACAAGCTAAGTGCAGTTGTGACATGGCAACCTGGTTTGTTGTACTATTTCCACCACGCTGACGTCAAGGTTGGAACAAACAACCATTTGCATAAACAGTAGACACTTTGGAGGTACTTCCCTTCCAGCCCTGTGGTTCACTTCATCACCTCCTCTGCCCACAGGACTCACCCTAATTCCAACCGAACTGAAGTCCAACATGGAAGTGTTCAGGGCAAACCGTGCCCTGCCCTCTTCATTTGTTGTGTAGTTGTTTTCCTGGCCTCCTTGTAAAGAAACTCTCACCGTTTCATTGGCAATTGGAGCTCCAGACCCATCCACTAGTTTCACCTGGAATAGCAAAGACAGTACAGTACAGAAGGAAAGGAATGCCTATCACATGTACAGACCAACAGATGGCCAAGCTAAGGATGCTGGGTCAGGTCAAACAAGGAAGCCTTCGCTGCACTTTACGTGTGCATTCCCTATCTCCTTCAGAGACAGCTGCAAACTTTCTGGATCTTATTTCTTTGACCCTTTCTTATCTCCACGTCTGGGTCAGAGGAGTGAACATGGAGATTAGCATGCACTGGTATCCCTTAGGCCTCCTCTTCAGCAGGGGACTGGAAAAGCAGCATTTTATTTGACTGAAGAAGTAGAAGTGCAAGGACAGAGGGGTAAGCAGAATGAGGGCTGTGCTCTCAGATGCTGTTCCCCAGTTTGAGAGAGAGGCTCATGGCAATTAGCAGCACTCAAGTCCAACATGTCTGCAGAGGTGGGGCATGCATCTATGTGTCCAGGAGGTTCAGTAGCATGTCTGTGTAACACTCACGGCATTCCATTCTCATGGTTTCCCTACCTGACCAAAAAAGGGGATCCCAGGTTTGAAGTAGGAGTCTGAATGCTCAAAGGTGATTTTGCTAATGGTGGTTGTGATCTCAGAGAAACTTGTTCCAGTCATCTCCACCCCTGCAGGAAGAAGCATGAAGAATTAATTCACCTCTGCCTGATCAAAACTACTTTTACTTCAGGTCAATACTCTTTTGCTTGACAAGCAATTTTGTTGATGCTCCTGGCCTCCAGGTAAGAAAAGTAGTATTCTAGAAAAGTGAGAGTCTGCTTTTCTCCTTCATTCCTGCTCAGCAGGCCTCTGCTGGTCTCTCCTGGGCTTATTACATGGCTATGATCCAGGTGATTCATACCTGTCTCATCCTCTTTAATCTTAGCCTCCACATGGAGCTTATTCTCATATCCACTTCTCTTGAGCTGGAATAACTTGATCTTTACCGTTTTAGAAATGCAGCCGTAGTTGTCTGTCTGTTGGAGGGAAACAAATAAGACCATTATAGTCTTATTTATATAATATTTATGCAAACTAATGAATCTATCACCGTGCATTGCTCTGAAAGAGAAGTCCACAACCTCACAGAGGATTCCCTTGGTTCTTTTTATCAAAATTGGAAAAACACATAAATAACTTGGTGAGGAGCATTTTGAAGCTCTTGTAGCAACATCAGAGCAAAAAGCCTGCAACCTGAAAAATTTCTATGTGTATATGTGTGTATATGTGTGTATGTGTAAAGCTAGAAATTTAAAATACTTGATATAGAAGCATAGGGGATTATTCAAGTGTATGCCAAGCAGGAAATGTTTGCCAGGAATCAGGCACATTAGAATATAGCTGCTAAATTAAAATGCACAGGCCATAGGCATGATAAACCAAAGCCTGTGTATGTGTAGAGAGATGACAGCTGGAAAAGTATTTCCAAAGCTTGCCACCTCTCTTCAGCATCTTCGGGCACAAGGCAGATCTCCACAGAAAAGGGAAGAGATCCCTGGAACAGAGCTGAGCACTGCAGTATTCGTATTTTCTTTCAACATATACTAGATTATCTCTAAAGGTTCCTTCCAAACCCTACCATTCTGTGATTCTGTGATAACAACAGCAGTGGCAGAGGCAACTGTGGGGATCACACTGCAGCAGACCCCAAGGATCATAAGAATATCTCCTGCTTGCTTCTTTGTCCTGGCATATTTCCACTGTTGCTATTACTCCAGCTTCTGTCAATTCAGTTAGCACTGCTATACCTGTCCATGCTCCCAACACCATTCAGTTTTGCTCTCGTAGACTTGTCAGTCCGAAGAGTGAAAAAAGTGATAGATTTTTTTTCTGTCTGTCTTAACTACTGCTGCTAAACCCATATTCCTTTCCTTCTTGCTCAAACTGCATCACCCCTGGTTTCTACTCCTCTCCTTCTGACACCAACTTCTGATCCCCCACACTGTCTCTAGTGTAAGCCACCCCCAACTCTGCTGTCATCACTCATGCCTTTTCCATCTTATTGCTCTCTTTATACACTCTACACTCCATCTGACCTTTTCTTTAAAAAAAAATCCTTTCATCTCTTTTTCCTCCATCATATTCTTGCCTTTACGCACATCTTTGTTACAGCACAGACCTTGCCCCTATTTTTACCTTTCACATTTCGTCTTGCACCCAGTTTTCTCTCTTTCTCCAGGCTTCCTTAAAATACACGGAGTCTCTCCCCTCTTCACACTGTGCTTGAAGGTACCCAGAGCAAGCCTGTGCCTACAAAGCATGCTCAATATACCACACTTTCTCCTCTCACTCTACCCTCAAGAGTAATCATGGCTCACCTGTCCAGAGAATTCATCACACACTGCTTTAGCCTCCTCACCATAGCAGGCAGTGGCTGGGCGTTCAAACTTCCGGCAGACACGGACGCTCACGAGGCCAGGAACAGGTTTCCCGAATGTGTATCTACCAGCAGGGAGGAGGGAAAGAAAACCAGTGCTGTTAGAAATGTAAGAGGAGTGGAGAAAAATGACCATCTCACCCCTAGTGGATGACTAGTGGAGCCAGCACTCTTCCCTAGAAGATACAGCAGAGTTGTCAGAGGCAATAAAAAGCAGAAAGAAGTCTGGTCACATTTTAGGATCCATCTTGGTGACAGGGGCAGAAGCACTGAATCTTATGATCTTTATTTCATCACTGTGAAGAACATAGAAGTCTGCAGAAATCATTTACCCTAATGGTGATTCAGTTGAGAGTACCCCTCACCTTGCAGAACACACTGTAAATATCACCCCACTGCCCAGTTCTAATGGGAGTGGTTTGCCTATGTACACATGCTGGGTCTTTTGGCTTGTTCTCCAGCCCAAGCCATGGTTCTCCCTGCAGAATGTGTGGAACATTGCTATGCAGAATTGAATGAGGTGTCTCAAAGGAAAGAGGACAGCTACATCATTTATGGTTTCCTCTCAGCAATGACAAGCAGAAGCCACAGTTGAAACATCATTCCCAGGTAAACTAAGCTGAACATCTTTTCCCTAGCACTGTAGCTGGTCTGAAATCCTCAGTGACTCAGAAAATACACACAAAAAGAGAAACCTCCAAAAAAAAAACCCAGAAAGAAAACGTGGTTCTACGTTACATACAAATATATATGTGCATATTTACATACAATGACATAAATTAATAATGTAATCTTACATAAATTAATGTAAATTATTGCTTTCCCAAGCAATAATTGTTGCATTTTATCTAATGGTAGATGTAGTCTGTCTGGTCCTGGGGCCCCAAAATGATTGAGAAATATAAAGAAGTATTATATCTCAGTTTCCCAAGTGGACTTTTAGCAGCAGCTGAAGAAAACCCTGAAACCAAAGACTCGAAAGAATGACACTCACAGACCGCAAACTGTCATCTTCAGCTTCTCATCAAGAATTGTAATCACCTTGGGCATTTTCACTGTTACTTCGAATTTTGGCAGCACTGCAGCAGAATCAAAGGAAAACAGTCTATGTGGTAGGGAGTAACATAAGAACGAGTCATGAAAGCTGCTCAAAGGCTGTTCTTATAAGTGATTCTTGCAATCTAAATGGTCAGATTTTAGAAGCTTCTGTCACCTACTCATCTCACTGAAGTCAGTGAAAACCAAAAGCCCTCAGCCAACCACTGTGCCACAGAAGAAAACAGGATTATTACACCAGCTACTAAAATACAGCAGCTTCTTAGACAATGCATGGGTTATCAGTCCCATTGCAATAGGATACAGTAAAATAGTTAAGTCAATAGAAGTCTCCCACAAACACAGGGCTGGGACCTCAGCCCGGTGTCTGCATTGCCAAAGCATTTAGATCTTAATAATTTATGAAACAGGAAGACCCTGTAGCTTCCCCAGTGACTCAGCACAGGGTGATGTGTCATCTAAACCCAGGTGCAGTTGGATGGTGACTGTCTTGGGAGAACTAGGAGGTACAGGGTACAGGGACAGCCTTGCAATTGCGAGAGGCCAAAGGACTTACAGACTCATCTTCCAGGACCCATGTCTGCTACATGAGCCAGGTCATGCCAGATTATGTAACAAGTGGTACAGCTGGCTTGCTAGGGTTGGAAGTCACGTTGTTAGTGACCATGTGGAGGTGTGTATTGGGACACCATTTTCTAGCCAAGATACATGACGCTGGCATAAGACTGAGTTCATCAGATTGAGATAAAGGCACCAAGACATCAGGCAAACTACAGGCTTACCTTGTGAGGGAGGCCAGGCAAGACCTGAAGTTACAGACAGTCTTAGCCTACAGCAAAAGGTCAGGACTTTGGGCCTTAGGCAGGGGAGGCTCAGACTTGCCAGTTGTAAGGCAAATGGAGATGGGGTCATGGCCTTGAATCACCTCTGAAAAGAGGTGAGGCTTGTAGTATTCAGCACAGCCTGATCCAAGCACATTGCTCCTCCTGACAGGAGCCTTGCTGAGATGGGCAGTCGGAAGAGCTGTACGCTGCATGGACTGGGACTTAGGGAGGAGTAGAGACAGGTTGCTCAAGTCTTTCATAAAGGGGTGATGCTTGGGAGAGAGGGGACACAGAGATATTTTCTCCAGCCACACTGGATGTCCCACCAGATCTACCACTCTGTTCAATTAACCTTTCACACCACACAGAGCTGATTGTTAGAAACTTGAAACTGCAGTGACAGTTACCATATTCTTCCACAGAGAAAGGATGCATGATTGTCTTCCCAGAGGCCTTCTGTGCCACCACTGAGTAAGTCCCTTGCACAGGTTCAGAGGTGAGGTTGAAGAACAGTTGGATTAGCCCCCCTTTTAACTCCGCCTTTGTCCACTGGTACAGACGATTTTTCTTTGGGTCCTACAGTATATACAGTCACAAGGAGATTATGAGAACAGTGGGAGATTTCAGCAAGAACTAAAAGGCACCAGCAAAAGCAGTGAGGGGAAGCCCAGTCTCAATGTTTCAGGAGGATGTAGGGCAGGAGGATGTAGGGCAGGAGGGGGGCGCGGCACTAGTAGAGTTGTGTGAGGAGCCCAGAGCTGGATAATAGAAGGAGCTGGAACCTGAGCCCAAAGAACATGGTGGCTCTGTGCATTTGATTTAACGTAATGGACCTGCTTAACACATAAAATAGAGAAGAATAATCTTGAAGCAACTGGTACTTATTCTGCCTAGGCTGAGGTGAAATAGATGTGAACGTGAATGTTTGTACATACCTCAATATACACCAGCGGAAACTAGGAAAAAGAGAAAGAAAACAGCATATTTAGGACGCACATTTAAAAAGAGTGCAAGCAACACAGTCAAAAGACCAGGGCTACAACCACATTTCAGGAAACAACCTGATCACCAAGGGGATAAGGAAAAAGAATCCTGGCATTTTGAGGTACATCAAGAGGAAGGGCAACCCTGTGTGTTGGGGAAGAAAAGTCATCTGGAACTACTAATTCTGGATGATGTGCGATACTAATACAAGCAGGTCTATGCTGTGACAGCATCAGATTTACACACTGCTGAGGTGTTTACACCAGCACCGTGCATTGGCAGTTTGTCAAACCTTTCCAAGAATGCAGAAGCCAGCCTAATCTGAGATAACACAGAAATTGCACAACTACCTCAGTGTACTGAAAGCTCTCCCCAAAAAGACACTTCTTTCTTCCCTTTCCCCACATAGATGACATAAGGCCAAATAACTCATGAAAAGGAAGTATCATACTCACCACCTCGTTCAGGGGGTGGAAGTCTTTATCCAGAGAAACAATTCTGAACAAAACTGATGAAGAAAGGCAGACAGTGAGGTTCCACAGTCCAGTCATCAACCAGAAAATAGCAGTGGCAAAAACAAACGGTACAACACAGAAGAGAACTGTTCTCTTCTAAAGAAATTCCATTCACTAGAAAGCTAAGTTGTGCTAGAAAGTTACCCATGTAAGAAATCACATGAATAAGAGGATGTTAAGGGCAAATTTACAGCCATGTGAACATCTTGCTGATCACGGGTATCAGAATCTCATTAATCAGGACCAAAGATAAATTTAAATTGCAATATATATTGGAATTCACACGGGTCTTCTAATTTTGTTCTAATTGGATTGACTTCTTAGGAAGGATGAATGCAAGCAAATTATTTCAGCACTTGGCGGCAAGTTTGTTTTGGCTCCAGATGGATGGAGAATACAATGCCTCTTTTAGGACATTTGTTTCTGTCCGGGCCAAATTTAGGACATCAGTGGCCTAGAAGAAATAAATGGCTTATATAGTTCTCTCTGTCTTCATTGAGCAAAATCAGCTGCTTCTTTCAAAGCCATTTTGTGACTTAGTCAGAATTTTGGCCCTATTCTCTACAGGACAAATAACCAGCCTTTCTCTGATTTTAATGCAGACCCTAACTGCATTCACCACAACAGAGGCCCCAGTGACAGGGAGTGTGTGCAAGCACCCCAGATACATGTATGTACCCAAATTGTTCCCAAATTGAGTATTAAAAACATAAGCCTCAGCCTCAAGGTTGCATTTCTGACCCTTGCTGAAAGCAGCTGACGTCTGGCTAGCAGCGTCCAACAGTTCTAACACAAATTTCTGCTTCAAGTGCAAGTCTCCACCTCTTTCCCATACCTGTCTGTCCAGGCTTATAGATGGGCTTGTCTGTCTGGATGAATACCAAGCTCTCAGAATTCTTGACCAGCACCGCCTTACGGCTCCTGAACTCCAGCGTTGCCCCCTTCACTGTCACAGTGATAAACGTGGCTGGTGACTGGCTACTTGATTTTGGAATCTGGAGAGTAAAAAGCCAACTATGTTACAGACCACTTGTAAAGGCTTCCTGAGCTGAACTGGCCTTCATGACATTAAAGATCTAATACAAACTTCATGGACACAAGACTGAGGTGAGGAGAACTACAATCAAGAGTAAGAGGCAGATCTTTACTTGTCCCATACTCCTACGCACTCATACTGCTGTGCAGTGATTGTGCAAATATTGTGTAACAAATGAATCCCCAGCTCTGTCACCCAATCTTAAGAAATTCTTACTGCCATGACTAAAACCTTTCTGTCCTTTTCCTTTTGACATTCACAGGGGCAATTGACTAAGACCCTTTCTCTTTCAGATAACGTATCTCTCCAAGTGACAAAATTCAGTTTTCCGCCTATATCTGCCTAACTTCAGCCTATATCTGCCAAACTCAGACATGGATGCCTATCTGTTCAGTGTCCTGAAGGCCAGTTCTTCAGCCTTCAGGCCAAAGCTGACCAACTTTCTTAGTTGCCTATATAGTCTTTGGGTCTGTCAATTACACTAAGCTATGAACTTCCTGCTTCTCTCTCTTCTTCAGACACAGACAACCACAACTCTATGTTCTTAACATTAATTCAGTGTACAATATTCACAGGAAAAAAAAAAATCTGAGTTGCAAAAGTTCTGCTCCAATTTTAAGGCACTCAAATGACAATCTGTGGCCGTTGAATGCTGTGGAGAGCCATTTGAAGAAGCTGTTCACCAACCAAGCATCAAGAGCATCAATACTGAAATCACTTATTTTGTCCTGGCCTCTCCTAGAGAGGGGCTCGCTTTTCAGGATTCAGAATTTCCCATTCAGGAGATCTCAGCAGTCAAAGGGTGTTGAGGACACACATGAACACATCTTTGGCTAAGAGGGAAGTGAACACCTGCACAGTGTTACTCTCATCATTACTGATCAGTGCCCTTACAGTTAATTCCTGGCACAGGGGACTATCCCACAAGGATGAGATACTCACAGAGAAAGGGATGCAGGTGAACACGTCCTTCTCTGACACCACGTCATCAATCAAGCTCCTGTTTTCCCCTTGATACTCAAGTGTGGCACTCAGTGTTACAGACTCATTCAGGTGGGTCAGCTGAACACAGACCTTCTCGGTAGAATCAGTGTGTATCAGAAAGGGCAGCAGCACCATATACTGCCTGAGGACAGGAGAGAAGGACAGATCAGAGGACCAGGAATAGGTAACAGGACCTATACAGAAGAACAAGGAAATCTATCTGATGACCATAGCCTTCACAGTACAGAGAACGAAGTGCATTTTCTAGGACCATAACAAGATTTTCAGCACGTCTGTAACAGCAGGGGAAAGCAGAGGCCAGTTTCAAGAAGTAAAAAATGCCACAGGAAATCCTCAAAGTCTGGAAGGGATATGTTTTTCCAGGTTCTGTCATAACAGCAGCACTTCCTCTCAGGCCCCTGAATAACACCAGTGGGGAAAAACTCATTGTCACCTTTGAGAGCCACACAAGTGCTGGTACCCAGGGAGTAAACAGCACTGACTGCTCGCTTCATACTGTCTGTGGCACTACTCTCATTCCTGGCACAGACTCCAAACTGCCACAGAGCTGTGCCAGATCTTCAGCTAAAACACTGGAGAAAACCTCAGGTTTTTGGGGGAACGAGTCCCTTCTGTGTCAGCCAAGGCAGAGGTCCCTCACACAGCCTCCCTCCCAGCCGAGCAACAAGCGATACACCGAGGCTGCCCAGAACTGCCTCTGAGAACCCAACCTGACCCACCTAATGGCAACATTAATCAGCTCCTTTTTGGGTGGGCAAGGACTGGACCTCAATGGGCATCCCCAGAGCAGCAAGCAGCCAAGAAAGAGCCCTCAACACCTCAGGAGTAAGATATGGCTTTGCCTTAAGCAAAAGACTTTGCCTTAAGTGGTGGGAGGCTCCAATACCTTGATGTCCGCTAGTGGTTCTTCAGGGAGTAAGCTCTGGCCCCTCTGATCCCTACCCTGCTTACCCTACCTTCGATAATAAGGCTGCAGCACAGTCTTGCTTTGCTGGGGAGGAAAAGGTATTGCCAAAAAGCTAAAGAAGAAAGTGTCTGATGTCAGGACCTCTCATGTGCTGCTCCTGACATACATTTACACATATGCACACAGTGCACACTCTTCTCACACACAAACAGGGCAAACAGGACTGATTCAGAAGGAGGTGAGGCATTATATACCGTGACGGTATATAATGACCTCAACAGTCACTTACAGTGCCTCACAGCCCTAGGTGAGAAGGCAATTTTTGTTCCTTGGCTGACCTGAAAAATGTGAAATTTTAAAAAAAAGGGACAAAAAAGCCATTTCTGATCATGTCAGATCTGTTGTTTGTTCCTTGTTTTTTCTCATTATCAATCAAAAAAAACACTCCCATCTCCTGGGAATTTCAGTCTGGGAGTAGGGTATTCAACCCAGAATAAAACCCTTCATTATCTTTTCAGAAAAGCCTGTCTCTTAAGGAAAACTGGATGTGTAAACAATTATAAAATGTTGCCTTTTAAGTAAAAAAACAATTTTGTGCACAATTTTTTGTTGTAATGCTTTCATTTCTCTGAATCAGCAAAAGGTATTCTCATAGCTCTTTCCCTTTTTGATTTATTTCTTTCTGTTTTTTTCCTCCCTGAGCTTTTATTGATATCTCATTTTCACAGGCTGGTTTGGTCCCCCTGAAGCACTTTACCCAGCCCCAGTGTCTTCATTCCTGCAAGCAGGCAGAATATAAGAGACAAAGCGACAGACAAGGGAATACCACCCGGCTCTCTTGCCTGCCTAGAAACCCCCCTTGCATAGCTTACGGCTCTGAGGCAGGCGAGGTGTCTCCAGGAAGGAAGAAGAGGAGAAGGAGAAAGATGTTTGGTTTGATGAGAAGCCCATTCTTCCCCATGGTGCAGAGCAGGTTGTGGTGAGCAAAGCAGACAGCCTGGTCCACTGCTGCTTGTACTCCCCCTCTGCTCACCAAGTCAACCGCTTTATACTCTCCTCTGCAAACAGCTCAGGGGCTGGAGGAGATAAGGGCTGGGGGCCAGGGCCTACCCAGAAATAGGGGGAGGCGGTGAGGAGGAGCTGGAATCAGCAGCTCTGAATCTGGGCAGAAGGCCAGGTGCTGAGAGGAGAGGGTGCCCAGCAGGCTGGACCTGTCCCTGATTTGGGGCAGGGCAGCAGGCAGCAGAGGAAAAGTGGCAGTTGAAGAAAAGAAGGGCTAACAGCAGAGAATAGTGGGAAAGACTTCTATTTCTGGCAGGGTTGCTGAAGGAGCAGCAGTAGTTTGAAACTGGGAGCAGGAGACTGAGACGGGTTTTGGGAAACAAGAGTGGGTATGCCTAACTCCCACTTAATGGGCAGGATCTGAAAATAGGCAATGCAAACTCCAAAAACCTTCCCCTTCCACCCACCCTGCTCCCTTGCGCTCTCCATTTCTGGTCATACTAGGGCTAATGCTGGGAAAAGGGGCCAGAGAGTGCCTGGACAATCAAGTTGTCACAGATAATCTGACCTTCACCCCTGACAGAAACAGGGACAGTGACATGATGGGAAGCTGCCAAAAGTTCAACCCATGAACAGCACGTAACACATTAACCGGTTTCTCAGAGCAGCAGCTGCTCTCACATAGCAGATCAGACGTGAGGTCTTGCTTTGCCTCTACTGGTTCTTGTTCCAGGTCAAGTTATTGGCACATCTGGATCCAATTATTGCTGTTTGATGGAGTCCTTCCTGGCTTCATTATGTGAAAATCCATGTCACACACTGTGACGTGTGATGCTGTATCATAGAAGGAAATTTCCTTTTGATCACCGTCTTTACTGTAGTTATCTTGGTCTGCAGCAGGGGGATCAATAGCTCTGGTAATTATTACCCTTGCAAGTGGCAGTAGAATGTCTGTCAGTCATATAGCCCTAATGCAAACTCCAGAGATCTATGTTAGAGGATGTAAATTACAATTTTCAGATTAAAAAGGGTGCAGGATAAAATGATCATCTGTCTGTTCTTCCTCTCCCTTTCTATCAGCATCAAAAGTTTGGTAAGCTTGGGAACTTTGATGTTCCGAGAACAAAGTGGGTTGAGGTAACAAACCTTCATAAAAGACCTCATTCTGCCTTGCAGTGACCTGCATGGGAAAGGAGAGGATAGCAGTGCATGTCCAGCTCTGCCTTCTCCACCTAATTACTAAAGGTCATTCTGCCTGCCCAAAAGAAATGTAACCCAGGAAGATCTGCCTCACATGCAGAGAAGAGGATTTGTACACAGAGTGGCCGAAGCCTTTTTGAAGATGATACTTTACATTGGTCCAAACAGGTTGTGAGCTAGGCTGATTGAAAGCAAACATTACATGAAAGCAGTGCAGAACGGCACACAGCAGAGGAAGCTAGGGCTACCCTTTTTGGCAAACAGCCAAACAGCTCACACTGCCCAGCTCCTAATTGTTAGAACCTTGGTAAAAAATGTGCTGTGTAGCCAAAAACCGAAATGTTTTCAGTCAGTTGAGAGGGCAAGAATTTAAAGACTTGAGAATCCCAGTAGGTAGCAATGAACATGCACAGATACTGAAATGTCTTTTTTAAGTCTGCCCTCAAGCTGCTTAGCCTCCATCCCATTCCCAACTTGGGCCTCAGCAGACTGGGTCTCTGCATGGTCAATGTGATTCAGCTTGTAGATGGTAGCACAGACAAGGCAGTGGCAATGAGATATGCCCCTCTCTCCTGCCATTTCCACCTGTACAACTGAGAAGGCCAAGATAGGCTTTCTATAGTTTTGGGGCTAGCTTTTAAGTGGTTAAATCTAAGCTCCTCAAGAAAACTCCTGCAAGGTGTTTGCCTGTCCATGAGGAGAATATGCTTTACTATTATTTTTTCCTGAATTTCTCTCAGTACATCTGGAGTCATGTCATTTGATGTAACTTGAAGGGACAGATGCCTAATTGTGCATGAAGAACATTAAGCATGCTCTACCTGAACAAAGAATCCCACTGTATTAATTGATTACATCATAGAAGTGCTGACTGGAAGACAGCTCTGGAAGTTATCTTGTCGATCCCTTCACCTAAAGCAGGACTGCTACAAACAGTAGGTCAGATCAGCTGTGACTTTGATAAGTCAAATCTTGAAAACTTTCAAGGACAGAGAGGCTAACATTTCTTCAGTAACCTGTTCAATGTTCCACCAATCTCTGGTGAAGATGTCTTTCCCCATGTCCAGTCTGAACTTCCCAAGCTGCAGTTGCAGCCATTGACCCATGTTATCACCTCCTGCCCCGACCAAGAAAAGTGATCTCCAACATCTTCGTAACTGCCTTTCAAGTATTTATAGGCACTTATTTAACCACTCCAACCTCCTCTTGGTCACGCTAAACAAGCCCAGCTCCCTGTGTCACTTGCTGCAGATCACATGCTCTGTACTCATCATCACTATCATTCTGGTATTCCTTCATTGGATCCTCTCCAGTTTCTCCACATCCCTCTTGAACTGAGGGTCAGCAGACCAGACACAGACCAAATGCAGACTCAAAAATGCCATGGAGAATAAGGATTGTAACTTACCTCAATCTGCTTGCTATGCTCCTCCAGTATTAGTTCATCACTGCTTACAGAGTTCCTCCAAGAACTTGCTTCCCCCTCTACTCTGCCATTCACCCTCTACTCTGCCCTGGTGAGGCCTCATCTGGAGTCCCGTGTCCCAATTCTGCGCTCCTCAGCTCAAGAGACATGGGGAACTTCTGGAGAAGATCCAGTGGAGGGCCACCAAGATGATGAGGGGACTAAAGGATCTCTCTTATGAGGAAAGACTGCAGGATCTGGGGCTGTTCAGCTTGGAGAAGACTGAGAGCGGACCTGCATTAGCGGGGGAGGAGGGGGTGGATCTCTAGAGGTCCCTTCCAATCCCTACCATTCTGTGAAAATTAGTATATATCAATCAACTACATCAACATGCTCTATACAAAAGACTAAAAGCTCTATCAAATAAATTTATTCAATTGCTTTTGGAGGAAATTAATATTCTTGCTTCAAATCCTTTTAGTACTGCAAAACCTTGAACCCAGAAAGAAGCCATGTGCACCATTAGAAGTAAAATCTCCAGTTGAAAACTCCTTCTCTTCAAAGAACAGACAGCTTGTGAGTCAACCTCATGTATTTACTTTACATTTCCTCAGCATTTCTTCGGGATGACACTGAGAGGCTGCATTTGAAGAACTAAAAATTAAGTCTAGTGTGCGCTGCACTGTAAAGTCCTAGGGGAGGCAAAGCTCTGTTCACAGGCTAAACTAGACATGCTCAGCTCACTTATACACATTGTGATGAGAAGTTGTTTCTTCACTGGGGTCCTCTGGTAAGGTAGCTGTTATGTCTCCTTCTGTAGATGCTACCACCATTTTGACAAAGCAGGAAAAAATTTCCAGCATTATTTCNCTCCCCCTCCTGCTCCTCTCCCCCAGTTTATATTACTGAGCTGACATCATATGGTATGGAATATCTCCTTGGTCAGCCTGGGTCAGCTGTCCCAGCCATGGTCCCTCCCAAGATCGTGCCCACCCACCGCTGTTGGTGAAGGTGGGGGAAGGAATGCTGGAGGGACAGCCCTGATGTTATGTGAGCAGTAGTCATAATATTGACATCAACAAGCACAGCACTGCAAGAGCTGCTGTGGAAAATCACTACCGTCCCAGACCCACTACACACAGGACCTGGCAACTTCCTAGGAGTCATGGACAGAATCTTCTTTTGATAGGTGGACTCTGGCACAGACAAAATGACTTACCAAAAGTAATACAGACAAACTGAGATGACAACTCAAAGTCTTTAGCTTCTTGTACACTGTGGTTTTCTCAATGTTTCCCCAGTTCTGACTGTTGCAGGTGTGGTTACTGACAAGCAGACCTATCCTTGCTGGGAACATTTCCACCTGAAGACCCTCAGCTCAGTGAACTCTATATGAGGCTCAGCAGACATCCACTTAGCTGAGTAGGCTAAGGTCTGTATTTCAGTCTTGCTCTGGCCTTGATGAATGCTGAATGTCAAGCCTCACCACGGATTTGGCAACGAAGCTATTCTGCAAATGGCAGTGTGAGGAACCTGCTGCTTCATTTTTCAGCTGGATTGCTTAAAACTGAATTAAGCTGCATCTTTCAACCAGGAGATGTGAGGACAATGTCAACTATTTGAAAGGAAAATTGCTGCAGAGAACCAGCAATTTTCTTTTTGCAAATAAAAACACACAATCTTGTATCTGTTTTCTCTGTGATTTGTCTGTGATTCTGTGGTGTTTGTAATGCTTATTTACACGTGGAACAGTATCATTAACCCCAACAACAGCCACTTCTAACTTATTTTAATCCTCCTCATGAACTGCTGATCTAGCATTTTCAGATGAAACCTCCAGTGTTTGGGTCAATGAGCTTCTCTCTAGCCCTTCACCACTGTGCACCATGCTGTGTACTTCTCCACTTTCATTATCTCTTCATATTTGTCCCTCCACACTTGCCTCCTGAACCTTATCTCACTAGACCTGTCCTTCTTTCCCATTCAACTCCTTCTACCCAAAGTGCCTTCCTTGACCTTATCTTTAGCAGATCTCTCACAGAATCACAGAGTGGTTGAGTTTGGAAGGGACCTCTTGCTGTTGTCTGGTCCAAATACCCTTGTCAAGCAGGGACACCAAAAACTGATTGCCCAGGGTCATGTCCAGACAGCTTTTGAATATCTCCAATGATGGAACCCCCCCATAACCTTTCTGGGCATCTTGTGCTGGTGTTCAGTCAGCCTCACAGCAAGAAAGGGTTTCCACCAGATGTTCAGAGAGAACTTGCTATATTTCAGTTTGTGCCTGTTGCCCTTGGTCTTCTTCTTCTCTTCTCTTCTCTTCTCTTCTCTTCTCTTCTCTTCTCTTCTCTTCTCTTCTCTTCTCTTCTCTTCTCTTCTCTTCTCTTCTCTTCTCTTCTCTTCTCTTCTCTCTTCTCTAGAATAAACAGTCCCAGCTGTACCAGCCTCTCCTCATAGGAGAGATGTGCCTGACCTTTTGTCATCTTTGTGGCCCTTAACTGGGCTTTCTGGTATGTCCATGTCTCTCGTGCTGAGAAGCCCAGAACAGTGCTCCAGGTGTGGCCTCATCAGTGCTGAGGAGACAGAAAGGATTATTTCCCTTAACCTGCTGGCACTACCCTGTGTAACACAGCCCAGGATATTGTTCCTATCCTGTGCAGTGAGGGCACACCCCTGGCTTGTCCAGGATCCCCAAGGACCTTTTATACCAAGCTGCTTTCCATCTGGATGGCCCCATACAGGTGCATGGAGCTATTCCTCCCCATCTGCAGGGCTTTGGTCTTCTTGTTGAACTGCATGAGGTTCCTGTGAGCCCGTTTGTCCAGCCTGTCTCTGCCAGAACAAATACACACCTCAGAACATCTACCACTAACCTGCTGCTTTCCAAGGCTTTTGACTCATCATTTGGGACATCCCCAAGGAAACACTCCTGTGCACCATGTGGTGCCTGCATAGCAAGGTGGATGTCCAGAGCAGGCCACAGCTGCTCTGTGTGTGTGTGTTTGTGCACTTCAGAGCCCGTCTGTACGGGCTCGTCAGTGTGTGTCCACTGGCGTGATGTGGATGTGCTGAATATCTATGGTCAAATCCTCTGATTGTAGCAACAGACATTTTGCATCAGGACCACTCCTCATAAGGCAGTCTCGTCAGAGTTACTGCTCTGACTATATCAGACTGTAGACTTCAATTCCAGACCAAAGATAAGCTGCTGACAGTAAATTGGAATATAATATAAGCATATTAGGATAAATTGGAAATAATAAAATGACACTTCCTTTGTTGCAACAAAATCTCTGGGTGGAGAAAGGGGTTTCCAGGTGTGTGCGAAAGCAACCTAGTGTCCCACCCTCAATGTTCACTGTGGTTTTTAATCTGCTCGCACTTCTAGCCTCTCTCTCCTCTATTAGAAAGCCTCATATAGTAATACTTTGTTCACTTCTTTCTCCCTCTGCGTTATGAAACTGCAGAGGTGAAGATGGAAACATGTTCTTGGTTGATGCAATAACACACGATTATACCAGAAGTCTGGCCTCTTGACTAGTTTGGCGGAAGGTGGCCTATAAAACATAGCATGCAGCTAGTTCCTTCCAAATGAAAGAAGCCATGACATCAACAGAGAGAAGTTTTGGTCCAGTGCAGTACTGGAGGTTTATTTTCACTGCTGGATTTACAGAAGTTGTAGTCTGCTTTCTCCCACTGTTTATATGTTTGTGGCAGTGAAGAGCAGGCTTCGTTTTCCCAATCCTGCTGGCACCAGACAGCTGCGGTGGAGCTGCAGTGAATGGAAATGAACTCTGATGCTCAGGAATGGAGGAAAATGGCCAGCTCACCCTCAGACATCGGAAGACCCAGCATTTGTTGAGCCACAATTTTTGTTTGCCCTAATAGGGCAAAAAAGGAAAGACTAAGGGGCAGGGAATACATCCCAGGTCTCATTTGGTCACAAACAGCAGAAATCCAATAGATATGAATCTACTACTGAGGATAACTCATCCTTACAGGCAATAAACTTGTCCCTGAAAAACACCTTTGTGAGAGTGTGGAAAGGGCAAGTCCTTGGTTTTGTGTACAGCTCTGGTTTGCAAGACAATGGGCCGTTCATACCACTGATATGTGATGGTTCTGAGATGAAAATGCATGTGGGATTTATGCAAGAGGTTTCTCACAAATCCATGGAGCAGAAAATTCACAGCTGGAGGCCTGAAAGTGATCTTTCATCAGGACAACACAGTGTTGCACAGGGCTGTTAGAGAAGACCCTACAAGAGACACAGAACAAAAGTGAGACAGAGAAAATATTGAGATCTTTTCCTGGAGGTAAGAAAGAAAAAAAGTCTGATTTTTGAAGGGTGGAGCCCAGAGGAAGGAAAAGAAACCAACCTCTAAAGGACAGCTGTCAGAGAACAGAAGACACACCGAAACCCCTACCTACCTGGAGACCACACATCTAAGTAATTTTGTCATTGTGGAAGTCAAATCAGAAGCAAACACGGGCATGATGTTCCTGCAGTGACAGTGCTATCCACCAGCATGAGAACAGCAGGGCTGAGAGCTTCACAGAGAACAAGGAGTTTGTAAGAACAGAAAGCTGGAGGGGAACTAAGAGGGGAACTAAGCCACGTGCTTAGAGTACTGACCTACTGACAGTGAGTTTCCTTGACAGAGAAGCGTCTGAGAGGCTAACTCATTGTCTCAACTGCCGTAAAAAGGAAAGGCACAGGTGGGGTCTCTGGACCAAATCATATTATTTTACCTCATGCAGAAAGCTGAGTTTTGTCAGAGAAAAGACTGAGACAAAATTGAGGTTCTGATTTGGGCTGGCACCAGCGAAGTAGCAAAGGTCTGAGTCCTCACACTCAGTGACAACAGCACTTGGCAGAATGGGTTCAAGGTGGGTAAACCCAGTAAAGACAAGATGGACCATATGCTCATCTGACTGAGTGTTGGCAGTGCAGATCTGAGCAGCTGGAGGGAAGTAGAGAGTTAGATACTAACATTGGCCCTATTTTTCACAAGTACATGCCTTTACAAGATGTGGGGCAGTAAAAAGTAGGCTGTTTTGAGTTCAGAGACATGCAGGTGACACTAAGGGGAAAATCTGCCCAGTACGAAAGCTCCTGAGACCTGACATGGCAACTCTGGGTGTCATGGAACACTGAGCAATCTCAATTAGCGCTGTTGTTGAGAATGAAACTCACTTGGTGCCATTGAATATAGAGCCATCTTCCCAAATCCATCCAGTGCCCGTGCTGTTTCTCAGTCCAATCCAGAAACATCCCATTTGAATACTCTTGAACAGGTCCTGGAAAAGGTAACAAATTACAAAGTGGCCATTGCAATGAAGGTAAGGCTGAGTAAAGAGAACAGAGGACAAGATACATCCCCTCGCTTGACTGTTCCTTAAGTGGCTGACAGTACTGCTCCTCCACACCTTCAAATCAGAAGATCACTCATGCAGATCATGCCTGGAATAACAGCTATAGGTACACTCACAAAGAAGTAAGTGTGCTTTCAAGGGTCCTGGGCAGATTCTTCAATGGTCATATCTCAGGCCAATGTACATGAACCAACTGCCCCTCAGTTTCCTGAAGTTTCCTAGGCAGAGCTTTATGTAGGAACAACATGCTGTTAGTACCAATGGTCTGCCATAAAGCTAGCTAGCAAGCTAATAAAAAGTATTAAGAATGAAAGGTAAACTCAGGTCAGGGCAGGAAGTGCAGACACTGACAGTTCTGTGTAAAGAGTTCAGGGCCAAAGCTCATTAAATTTTATACAAACCTTCCTCCTACGTGTTTTCAATGTTCATTTCCTTTTGCCTAACCTTTAGCTCCTGTTCACTGTCAAAAGGTGAAGCCTGCAACAGAGACTTGGCCCTGAGGTAAATCCCCTCCCCCCATCTCCCCCTACCAAAAAAAAAAAAAAAAAAGAAAGAAGAAGACAAAAACCCCAAAGATGAGAGAGAGGAGTTTGTCATGTCCACATTTGCAATGAAACCAAACAACAGCAACCTTTCTGTTGGTGGTCTGTCTGGGCTCCATCCTTATCTCCTGCTGAATAAAAAAAGTTTTAGAGCAGAAGCATTAACAAAGCTGGCTCGAACGTTGCTGGTGGTATGAAGGTAACTGTGCTTTTCTGGTAAAGAGAGGTTGAACGGTCACAGCCTTTGCAGCATAGGGCAAGGGCGTCTAGGAAAGTCTTGCTTACACAGGGAAGCCTGAGCAAGGATGATGGGTAAGACTCTAGTAACGGAGACAGCAGTAAGAAAGCAACAGGACTACGGAGGCTTTCTTCATGCAGAGAAATGGATCATCTGGGGAAGATGGGTATTTCCCAAGGAATCAGGATTTGCCTAAGCAAGTGCGACAGTAGAAACTCCCAGTTGAACAGAGACCTGGCTTTGTAAGCCCCCACAGAACATCATACAATGCAACTTCTGTCCAGGGACTGGAACCTGTCCATGTCCATTGGACCTGAGCTAATAAGCCCTGGCTTACGCAAAACCAGATGAGGTGCTTTTGCTCTGCTTAGGTAGATATGCCTCACCTCCCTAGTGATAATCTCTACCCATTTCCTTAGTAGTCATACATGCCTTCCTCACCAGTGAGCACTTGCTGGAAAATGATCAGTGGAACAGATGGCTTCTGATTTCACGATCACAAGTGAAGGGCTTTTTTTGGCAAAGAGAGGAAGTAAGCATTGAAAACAGGCTGAGAAAGAAATACTCATGCATGAACGCAGGGAGTGGTAAGGGTCACTGAGCAGGAGGAGCCAGAGAGACTGCATGGAGGAGAGGCATCGCATTTGCAAAGGAAGCATTACTGGAGAGTAGGGATGTGTTGCTTTGTAGGCAATGACTACAGTCACTGCACAGAGCCATAGTCTTTTCCTGTAATCATTCACATCAGCCTTATTGGGTATAGGAGGGGAGGTGGAGAGGGACAGGGGAGAAGGCTGTCTCTTAACATCCTTCATAGCAGTGGTCTGAGTAGCTGACAGCGACCCTCCCCTCTCTGCTTTGCTTCTTTGCCTGCTGGGAGATTCTAAGGTGTATGCTGTAACTGGAAGTTTACTCTAACGTCACAATCATAAATCCTTCTTCTCCTTTAAAGTAAAAATATTGACAGAGTGATAGCACTGTTTGGATGTCAATCAGTCACTGAGGTATCTGCAAGGAAAAAGAAAATCCTCAAAGAACGAGAAAACCATTACCATTTCCCAGGTATCGCTGATCACCAGGAGGTGAGCTCCCTGTGCCCTGCATGATTCCTGGCTGGAATGCCAGTCTTTCTTCTCCTTGGAGAAGGAGTAGCAGCTCCTTCTGTAGGCCACCCACTGCTCAGGGCAGAGTGGGTGAGAGTCACCTGCAATGGAATCAAAATGCCAACACTTCTCTAACGTTATCCAACAGAAAGACGCTGTCAGCAAGGACCTGCTGAAAGACACTCTTCTGGATAGTTGCAGTATAGCAAATACAAGTCAAGACAAGCCTCTAAAAACAACAATGCATGAACACTGAACCTCACACTCTGTGATTTCGAGTCACACGAATTCTGATGCTAGTGCAACCCATCCCCTGCCACCACCACCACTCTACTTGGATACCTGAGGACCCAAATTAGCTATCTGAAAGCAGATGAGACTCTGGGTGTGCAAAAGCCAGGGGAAAAAAAACATCACTTTGTGGGCACAGTGTGACCATGTCACACGTCAGGTGAACGGGTTTTAAGCAACAAACAGTAGATTCTCCCACGTGGTCTAGCACCTTCTGCATGCCTGCAGAAGTGTAACAGACCTTGCATATTTGTTCTACAGTTTACCACTAGAATTACAGCAGATAAGTCTACAAAAACCTTTCAGTATGTTTGAGTGTTTTTTGCCACGGGATCTGGAAAGAGGTGCCTGGGGTCTGCACAAAGAAAACACTTGTCAGAATATTCTGCATAGGCACAGTGGATCGTTAAGGCTGGTAGAAACCGAGAATAGCTTCTGGTTTAACCCTCTATAATGGGAGTTCAGGATGTCAGCGCCTGTGATTAGACAGGTCTCTGGTCCTTTGCTGTTAGTTGCTCATGATCAGCACCCTTTTGTGCACTTACTCATCTTCCAAATTAAAGTAACCGTCAGGGAGATGCTCAGTATCCCAAAGCCTATAGCCAAGCCCAGCACAGCTACTGGCCACACACAGGAAGCTGTAAAAGAAAAGAAACCATAATGAGCAGGAGCCACAGAATAACTGAGGGTTATTAGGTTATTAAGTTATTGGGTTGCTCATCTTCTGGGCATTTCCATAAGGAACTGAACTATTTAGAGCATCCCTGCCTGTCTACACTCCACGTATTGCTGCCACAGATTCCCTTGCCCAGCCTCCCTGGGGCCTCCCACATGCCTGCCCCCTGGCCCAGGGCCCCATTTCAGCTGGACCTGGGGCTGTCAGTGCATGCCTGAGCTTTCTGGGAGGAGCACCTGTCTCCAGAGGACCCCAGGCCTCAGGTGTCACTTCATGGTGGCAGAAACCTCTCGGAAAAACCTGCTCCTGCCGCAACATTGGAGCTGGGAGCTGAAACACGGAGCTGCATAGGCACAGCTGATATGTTCCAGCTTAAATGCAAAAGGAAACCCAAGGCCTTTCCCCCAGCTCTCTCAGCAACAGCAACAGGTTTAACCTCAGCATCCTGTTCACAGGCTTAGGCACACCGCTGTGTCACACCTTCTTGGGATGCTCCCAAGTCGGTCCTATGCTCTCCTGTGACGGGGCTGGCAGAATGGGAGGGACAGCCTTCAGGATCTTGGAGTGCCCCTTCACATTTTCACCACCACCCACCGTTCGTTTGCTGTCAGTGGCAGTGGGGTGAGACCCTGAAGCAGCCTCTGCTGCAACCCAGCTTCCTTTCAAAGGGTGGGGCAGGGCTGCCATGTAGAGATCTGCTCACATATAGCACAACGTGTTCACCTCGAGGCTATGCCTTACTTCCCCCTGTCATCTCCTAGAGCCGCGTTTGACCCAAGAGGTATTCACATACCATAAGCTGTTTGAAATCTCAGACTAAAATCTCTCTCCCAGGCTGAGGAGAGGATGACACTTGAATGCCGCAGATGAGCTCCAGGGGAATTTGTTTTGATTGGTTTATTAATCTCGGTATGACAGCTGCACAGACAACATGGTTTGCTAAGAAGCACTCAACGTGCAGCTAATGATTACCTATACTGAGGAACGCAGGATTTCCCTGTGCTTCTCGCTCATGTGCCATGTTCTGTTCTTTTGATGCTCCAGAATCTTCTACCTAAATCCAGCAGCCAAGTCCCCAGTGGAGCTCATAAAATGTGAGGTGCTTCTCTCTCATTCATGTCACAAGACTCAAAGGAATGTACCTGTACTCCTTGAAAAGGCTGGGAGCCTAAGGAATACGAGGAAGGGGAAGGCTGGCTTTAACCAAAGGCACTACCACAGCAAGCACATTGAAAACTCGGTGGAGGAAGTGCTGTAAGCAAGGTGTCACAGCAACAGGATAGCAAACAGGCAAGTCAGAGGGGGCTGTTCTCTGCTCAAGTAAAATGACAGTCAAATTAGGTTAAACAACAAACTGATCAAGAAGTAACAGTAAGAACATCCCCACAGACAAGCCAAATACTACCAAATGCAGAGGGCTGGAGTTATATTATGGACTTCCAGACAAGGATGGCAACAGCACTCGTAAGCTGGCAAAAAAACCCAGAAACCCAGAGCAACAGTGAGAGAAGCACAGTAATGACAGGTGGCAAATAATTGCATTAAAGTAAGCAAATGCTGTGTCAGGGCAGGACGCTGAGACTGAATGCTTAGACAACATCAACAGGCACCTCATAGAGCAGTGAGCTGGAAAACGCAGAGAGCAAAGCAGCTCGTGACTGCCCCGAGCTGCGCTCAGGCTCACCATGGCTCCATCCAGCAGCTTCTCTGCCACAGTGAACACAAACACACTGAGATTCAGCAGAGCCAAAAAATTCCAACCCACCAACAAAAAACGGAACTTTGTCACAATAATTTCAAAGCGTGCAAGTACAGAAAATGAGGAAATTTGTCAGAGAGAAATTAAATTGGATGGCTAAAAGAATAAAATATTTGTAAGCTGTAGGGGAGACTTATTTTTTTGGTCTGTCCTTGGAGACTGAAAACAAATATACATCACGTGTCAAGAGTATTGTGGGAAGGACAAAGAAATCCAGCACTAAAACCAAAGAGGAAAGGACTTTAAAACAAGAATGCATCCATCTGAAGCTTTGTCCAAATACAGAGAGAAGACCAGATCAATAAATTAATAAAAAATCATTTCTTTTGATCGCAGAGAACCTTTCAGACTCATCAGTTTTAAGTCCAGTTTCTGGATTATAGCAAGTCCTGCAGTAGCCCTGTGGTTTTTGGCTAAAAAAAGGTCTAAGGTGAGAGCACAAGGGAACTCCATTGTTATCATCATGATTATGCTAAAAAAAATCTTTCCTAAAGTAAAGGTTTTGTCACGTTTCCTGAAGCTTGCAGGATTTTTCTAGTTTAAAAAATACCGACATTAATTATATTTTTAGTCAAAAAAGAGATCAAAACCTGATCTCTTGTGCCTCCAGGCAATGAATGCAGCAGTTTACCCTCTATTGCTTCAAACCAAATGCAGAAAAAAGGGACTGACTGGACCTGAACCAAGCACCAAACAAGATCCCAAGGCACCTCCACAGCCAGAGAGCTAAAAGAGTTCAGCTCTTAAAAATGAAACATTATGCCATCAGACAATCTTGGGAGAACAAAAGAAAGTGAAGTGGGAAAGTCATATTGAAATGTTTGAGGTGAATTTAAGCTTCACTTAACTAGAGTGATCAATCCAAGAAAGTGGCAGAGAAGAATTCGTAAACTGGGATTTTCACTCCTTGCAAAAGGGAGTCCCCTACAGTTCTCCCTTTTTAAAACAGGTTCTAGGCTTTGTGCTGGCTCTCAGCCTCTGGGCTATGGGTGAAGCTCTTGCAGAAAAAGAGGGGATAAATACCTGAGAAGAGCTTGAAACAGAAGAGGGAAATCTGAATGGAGCACCCTAAAATAGTCCCCTGTAGTTAACTGAGAAACTGTGGAAGAGTCTCCCCAGGGGAAAGGAGAAATGTACTGGTGGACACTTAACAGAAATATCCAACGTTACAACTTTCTAGCACATAAAGCACTCCATTAGGTCTCTTGGTGTTCTGGATAAATGACTGATGTGCTACATTCATCTGCAAGGAACATGACCCAGTAATTTTAGGTTTGGGAGTTCAGATTCAGTTCAGAATCTGAAAGCTGTTAGCATTTTTATAATACAAATCTTCTAGGACAGTCTGGAGGATGTCATTGCACCGTCACAAATAGTTCCTGCCTACATTAGTGTGGGAGTAACATAACTATCTAGGGTCAAGGAGGAGGATTTAAGAGACAAGGATCCTGTCCAAAGAGCAAAGAGCTGGTTATCACTGTTACTACAAGCGTGCCACACAGGCTAACACTGTCTTAAGCAACTGCTGGACTGATATTTTGGAAGTGTGGCATATCTAAGGCTTTCTGGAAACCAAACTGAAGACACCTAGGACAATCCTTTCTTTTTTAGTAGTCCATGAGAGCCAAAACCAGTTGATTTGACCACTGACTGGAGTGATCCATACACCCGTGATATATCTATGACACTGCATCACAGGGATAAGTTGGTAGCAAGGGTGTGTATTTGAAAACAAAGATGAAGCACCCGAGAGCACAGCTCTCGGAAAGTGATGGAGGCAGGGACAGAGTTGAAAATGAAGGTCTTCCAAACTTAAACTGCACCCCTTAGGGACTCCGCACATGCAGAAGAGAGATGGGCAAAAAATATGCACAGAAAGCGTTTTCAAAGATCAGCTTTCTTATTTTAGGCCCTCTGACTTTAGCTCAAAAAGATGAGGGGACATAAAGAAACGTGGAGAGGAGGAATACTAAAAAGAAAACTGCAAATATCTCAAGAGTGCATCAGGTAATCCTCATGCCCAACAGGGTGGGAGTGAACACAAATGTCGGGGAATGAAGTGATGTCCCTGTGTTTTCTGATGAAAACATCGTTTTGATCAAAACTCACGTAAAAGCAAGATTGCCTTTCAAGCAGATGGAAATTACTAGATAGGAGCTTGTGGGTTTCTATGCTGAGCTTTGTTTCCATGGCACAGCGAGTGACCAGGCAGCAGTAACAACCACAGATAGACACAGTTATTCTGATCAGGGCATAGCAATGTCATACCCCACAGTGAGAACCCCTATGCTATTACAGCTCTGAAAAAGAAAAAGCTAAGGCCAGCCAATGCAACGCAACTCGTCTAATACGCACAGGCATTTAGAGGAGAAGCAATCAGCTCATGGGAAGGAGGTACTTATAAAGTTTCACTGGTGTGAAACCTCACTCTTCCAAGGTGGCATTTCTCAACTAAGCAGACAGACAAATTGCTCAGTGTGACATTTGCAAGGCCTAAACAGGTGGAGTGGAGCAGAAATAAGGAAAGAGAAAATGTAACGAAAGCACCAAGAAAATCTTCCTGGCAGCAAAATGCCCTGCAGAACCATCTCATGGCAAAAGAAGAAAATATGCTTGCTGGGGAGTATGTAAAACTAAAACAGAGAAAACACAGGAAAAAAAAATGTAGCACAAAAGAATCCTGCAGAGCCCCACAGGAGAGAGGCTGGATGATCTCATATGCCTCCTCTGTCTCTGATCTCTGATTAGCATACGCGTCTAATTTATCTGTACTCACATCTCGTCTGCCCTTCAAAGAACTATTGCTGACAATCTCTTATTGCTGAGAAGCAGGTGATTCTAAAACTGCAAACTTATTTTGGAGAAAAGGATGCCTGGGTCAAATGCTCAGGGGTAGACACTGAGAAGGGGCCTCACAGAGAGAGGGAGGGGAACAATGCTAGGTCTCTGACCCATCAGCTTTTATCACATTAAAATGCAATAACCATAGAACCAAAGCCTCAGCACCACGAGCTGGGACTTGAAATCAGTGGCCAGCTCAGATTGGTTTTATTAGGTCTTTCTTTAATTCAAAATAAAACCTTTTGTTGACCTACCTTGTCCAGCAACCTTACCTCTTTTTCCCTGTGCAGCTTTAGCCCTCGGTGGAGAGGTCTGAGAGAATTTGACAGAAGTATAAATTATTTCCTCACTCGCTTCAGCTGCAGAAGTTTCTGATCTGCCTCCCTCCATGCCAAAGCAAAGAGTGTGGCTGACAAGATGTTTCAATAAGGCTGTTGAGCAGCACGACTCATTGCCTGTGAAACAGGAAACCCGAGGCTACATTCAGAAGACAACAAATGTGAAGCTGAAACCTGTATCTCCAGCTGCTCAAAATAACCAAATTTACACCAGAATGGAGAGCAGTGGCAGTGCAATATCTTCCATTTCCTAACCTGATGAGGGATGTGTTAAGAATAGCCCTTAGTGGATGAGGTGATGGGTTACAAAGTTCATGCGTATTCTAACTGTTGACAACGCAGGAACCTGTGATTACACTGATGTATTAATTGTGAGAGATGTGTGCTGCTCTGAAGAGCTCCCTCTCAGGACAGAGGCAGAGGGAACAGTGAGAGCACATGGTGAACAAGGTGAATAGTGAGAGTACAAGGTGAATAGTGAGAGTACAAGGTGAAAAGTGAGTTAAGCAATGGCTACAGCAAACTGGCAGCCCAGCTACCAATAAAAGGGAAGCAGAGGTGGATAGCTTGGGTTTCAGCAATGGCTACAGCAAACTGGCAGCCCAGCTACCAATAAAAGGGAAGCAGAGGTGGATAGCTTGGGTTTGAGAAGGAAACCGTATGAGCTTTGGGCACTTCTGTTGGGAACTCTGTCTGCACTCGATGCTCAGTGTAAATGGGCAGGTAAATGGAAAGAGAAAGGCAGGCACTGAGAGCTGGCATCTCTTAAGACCCTCTATGTCAACATCTCACAGAATCAGTAAGAGAGACACAGACATCCTGAAGAGTGTCTAGCAAAGGGACACAGGACTGGAGCACCTCTCCTGTGAAGAAAGGCTGAGAGAGCTGGGACTGTTTAGCTTGGAGAAGTAACTGAAGGGAGGGTACTAGAGGAGACGGGTTTCTTTCAGGGGTGCCCAGTGACAGAACCAGAGGCAATAGGCGCAAACTGAAACACAGGTTCTCTCTGAACATCAGGAAACACTTTTGTACTGTGAGGGTGATTGACCCACTGGCATAGGTTGCCCAGGAAGGATGCAATGTCTCCCTCCATGAACAGTCGTCTGGACATGATCCTGAGCAACCAGCTGCAGGTGGTCCAGCTTGAGCAGAGGGCTACATCAGACGACCTTGAAAAGTCTCTTCCAACCTCAATCATTTTGTGACTCTGCGGTCAACAGTAACAGGAAAGGATGGTCTTGTTCTGAAGTAGTGAAGGCTGACCATTGATGAGAATGGTGGAGAATATTGATGCTCCTGACATCCTGAGAGACCTCTTAGCTGAACAGTTGGCTGATTTTTGTTTCAATCCAGATCCTGATCCCTTCCAGTTCGTGCTGAGACCGGGGATGTTTGCCAGACAGGGTGTACATATTCCTCACCGGTACAGTTCATTTACAAAAAGAGCCCAGGCATTCTCAACAAAGGAAGTCTGCCATGCTTTTTCTGTTCTAGGACAGGGAGGGTTGCTCTCCATCCTGGTGACATGATGTAAATTTGAGAAGTGACTGCCCAGGAGGATACTTAGTTTGATATAGAGTGTTGTGGACAATTTGTTCCAATGAGCATGCCTGGGAAGGCATGGATTGGATATTTCTGCAAATCCCTTCATCACACACTTGCCTCCAAGTGTGACATGTTGCACCCAAGAGGTTCCTTCTGAACCCAACTAGGGCCTGTAGACAGCAAGACAAAGAGTCTGTGTTTGAGAGGAAGGGGAAGGCAGAAGTGAGCAGAGCAACACAAGAGGATGAAAGTCTCTCTCAAAGGCTTTGAACGGACATTAGACAAGTCTAAAGAGTTGTCAATCCCAGAGACAGGGAACTTGTTATAATCATGACAACAGCTTAGCTGGGAATGTAATCTGTGTGGCTGGAGAGAAACTAACAACTTTCAGACACAGCTTAAATGCCCAGACTGAGGGGAAAGAGCTGTGGCTGAATGCATCGCGAGGTGTCTGCCAGGCCAGTGTAATCACAAAGACACTGTTATTTGTGAACAAGTGAAGAAGTGATGGCTGGCATAGAAGAATTAAAATCTCTGTTTTAATATGTTTTACCATTTTCTCTCAAATACCAGCAATAAGCTGAGTTCTTAGTTTGAACAGAAAACAGAGAGGAAGCGATCACACTGTAGGTGAGTATGCAGGCATCACACAGCTAATAGCCAAGTGTGAATATAAGCAAATCTGACTCTTGCAGACGAGATGTCTGTGCCACGCTCCCAGTGGAATCATCAGTAGGTTAAAAATCACAGCAGCACTAAACCAAGTAGTTTTCCCCGGGGCTAACAGGGCTCCTCACAGCTCCTCGCTACTGAAGCAGTATAACGCAGAGAAGCCTCACAAACTCCTATCAAACAAGTGACTTCTCTAACATGTGGCCAAATTCACTAAATGCAGCATTTCTTTTTTAACTAAAAGAGGCAAAAGCCTCGAAGGTCTGGCAAAGAACATCCGTCTCTTCCAATAACAGAGCCCTGGAAATTTTACTCTCTTACCATCACAGTGAGGGCATGACTTCCAAAAGGTCCCATAAATAAGCCATTCTCAAGTAATTTATAGCTTTATTCATCATTCCTGGGATGCTCAAGTTCAGCAACTGCATTCATGCTCAGCTGGATCAGCCTTCGCAGTAGCACAACTTGCGGGAGCCGGAGGAAACAGTTTTATTCCAAAGTACAACCGGAACGTCAGGTGGGGAAGAAATCGGGATCACAGCCACAAAGTGGTTTTGTGAACAACGGTCTCCATAGCTCAATGAGACATGAATCTGGAGGTATAGACTGGGGGTGGCAAAGTTCGGGGGCAGTGGCGGCCCTTGGCAGGGCAGGTGGGGGGGAAAGGCGGGCACTAGCTCTGCGGTACTGGGCAGCCTCCTACCCACGTCCCAGGTGTCTCGTGACTGTGAGGAGGCCAGCGGCGGGAGACAGGCTTCAGGGGGAGAAGTGAGAATGGAAAGATAGAAGCTGGAGTCACGCGGTCTTTAGCGGCAAAGGCTGTTACAGACCACGCTGACTCAGCCGTCTCCCAAGAGCAGCTGGGGAGGTAAGGAAATTCCTGAGCCAGCCGGGCTGCGAAACAGACATCTCCCGACGTTAACACTGACGCTAGGAACTGAGATGTCAATCCAGCAGCAGACAACCGACAGTCCAGCACTTTATTCTACAAAAGCCCATCCCCATTTCTGTGGCGTAGAGGGAGGGGGGGATTCCTACATACTCCTTCCTCGGAGTGTGTCTGGACACGTCCCCCTTCGAGCGGGGACCTCCCTCCAGGTCACCCTCCGGGGCTGAGAGAAACAATCACCCGCTGCCACCCGTACGGGCAAGCAACGCCATCCCCTGCGAAACAAGAAAACCATTCGGCCGGCTTTAAACCGCCCGTTCAGTTCATACCAAGTGGCGGCCACCGCACTACCACCGCGCGCTAAACGCTGCTCTGACCCTGCTGCCTGCTCCGACACAAAGCCTGCGGCTTTATCCCGAATTTACTGCACAGAGCACACACTTCGCCGTCGAACCGAATCGTTACTGGGTGAAGCCGGAGCTTTGTTTGGCCGTGCCATCGGTAACCTGCCAGACGGGCTGGTCCGAGCCGGTCACAACCACCGCCAGCCCCGCGCCCGGGCACCCGACCCGCGGCCTCTCAGCGCTGCCGGGCGGCGCGGCGCGGGGCGGGGCGGGGAGGGGCGGGGCGGGAGCCTCCCATTGGCGGCGAGGCGAAGGGCGCGGCACCGGTGAGCCTCTTTCCGCCGCCCATTGGACAGAGGAAGCAGAA
>WBNH01001844.1:0-129367 GCA_013401255.1 Urocolius indicus | reverse complement strand
CTCTCCAGCAGTTCTCTGTTCCTCTTGAGCTGAGGAGCCCAAACCTGGACACAGGGCTCCAGATGAGGCCTCACCAGGGCAGAGCAGATGGGGAGAAGAATCCCCTCATCTCTACTGGATTTTTATTGACTGCTGTGTTATCTAGTGCTGCTGAAATTTTCTGTGAACTTATCCATTTTCTCAGAAAACTGCATTTTCTCCCACAGCAGCTAGCAAGGAAATTGTGAGAGGGTTCACCTATAGCTATGTGCAGTGATTTAGGGTTCTACACTTACCCACCAGCTCTAATGCTTACTATCCCTTAAGGCCCTGTCTAAATCAGGAGCTCTGAGACTTGCCATAAAATAGGAATAACAATATATTTTCTCCATCTTTGTTTTAAGTCATGCTTATTTACACAGCAAGGTTTTTATATCAGGCTAGGCAATTCACTGGGGAGAAGAGCAAGAGGGGAGTGGGGAGCCTACTGGTGTAGGATCACCTGATGCAACACTTCTGCACAACATGGCTTGGCCAGCTTTGCACCTCTGGGAGGGAGAGTAGAGAAACTGGGTAGCTGCATGACAGTCTGTCTACTCTAAAACACGTCTACCCGGGGCAGGGACTGTATTCTGAAACTCTTGATCATGGTTTGCAGCTTGTGCCGGCAGGGACTGTATTCTGAAACTCTTGATCATGGTTTGCAGCTTGTGCCCAAGATTCCAGATGGGTCTGGCATGCCAAAGAGGCATTGATCCCAGGGTTCAGCCTATGCTAGCCGGAGCAGTCTCTCTCCTTCAACTGATTTCAGTAAAATATACAAGGATGCAACATCTTTGAAATTAAAACTGCTTTGTTAAATCTCCTTAAAATGTGGCCTCCAGGGTCAGACAGGCAACATGCTTGTGTGAGCCTCCTTTCCCTAGGAAATTAGGCTAAAAAAGGTAATTTCTGGTTTTGCTCTTCCTCCTTCTAATATTTAAAAGATGTTTCAGTCTTTGATTCCAATCCTGATTGCAACTGCAGTACTGGACAGAAAAGTGCTTCCACTGGTTTATTGGAGAGAGTATGAATTTTCACACCAGGAACTGAGCTCATGAACTTTTCTATTTACTGATTACTGTGGCCTTCAAACAAAATAAATGTTTTAAGGTACCTTGAATTACGATTTTACCGACGTTATAGTTGTGGGATTTTTGCTGCTTTCATTCTGCAGACGTGAGCAGAGGTGGCTATTTCAGGTATATGGAAATCCTTTACACTGGAGGCCACCTTTGGGTTCAAGAGTATATCCGTAGGTGTTTGCAATACAGCCAACAGCAATGTGACTTTTATGATAATGCAATTACATTTCTGTTTGGAAGGAAAAGAACAATCTCATGTTTGCTAGGGCCACACATCAGATCTCAGAAGGGATATATTTCAGACAGCAGGCTTGGTAGTAGTTGTTTAAAGTAGAGATGGATGCCATAGACATCAAAACTTCCCTTTTTAAAAAAAAAAAAAACCAAACCTATCCTTAGCAAGGTGATACTGGGCTTAATGCCACTACTTTCTGTTTTAAGATTCCAGATAATCTTTTTTTTAGAGAAAGAAGAGGACTTGGTAATGAGAGCATTACATATTCTTTAGCAATCAAAGGTGTTTATTAAGCCTCTGAAAGCATTATCATCACATTAAGTTTTGCCATGGAAGTTTTAATTTAGTTTTGATGAAAATTAACTATTTGAAAACTGTTCTAGTTAAATGCCTTAAAACAAATCCTTCAATGATTTAAAGATAGACTTTGTACTAAAGGAAAAGAAAAGGTTAATTTTTGATCTGGATTTACTAGACCACATAAAAATGTTAATACAGACTACTGAATTATTGTTCTAAGAAATACAATTCTAATCTTTAATAATTGGTTAAGATATATCAGAGAATCGCACAGAATCACAGAATGGCAGGGGTTGGAGGTGACCTCTAGAGATCATCTAGACCTATATCCCTGCTAAAGCAGGTGCATCTAGATCTGATCACTCAGGAATGTATCCAGGTAGGTTTTGAAAACCTCCTAGGAAGGAGATTCCACAACCTCCCCAGGCAGCCTGTGCCAGGGCTCCCTCACCTCAACACTGACATAGTTTTTCCTTATGTTTAAAGGGAACTTTTTGTGTTCCAGTTTCATCCCATTACCCCTTGTCTTGTCACTGGATACAATAGAAAAAAGTACTGCCCCAACCTCCTGACACCCACCATTTAGATATTAGTAAATATTAATGAGATCTTCCCCAATCTCCTCTTCTTCAGCCTGAACAGCCCCAGGTCCCATAGCCTTTCCTCGTAAGGAAGATACTCCAGTCACCTGATCCTCTTGATGGTCCTGTGCTGGCCTCTCTCCAGCAGTTCCCTGACCCCCTTTAGCTGGCGAGCTCAGCACTGGACACAAAATATGAAAGTGTACCACAAAATTTGGCAATTTTGAAAGCTGAAGCATTAAAAATTACTAATGGTTTTGAATACTTTTGTCCCTATATTCAAGGCCTTCCTCAACAAACTGAATTATGCTGCACCTGCACTGACAGATTGGCAATCAATAAGTACAACAAAAAGAACTCTCGAGTGTTTTTAGATAAAATTAAAAAAAGAAAAGAACTACAGGAATTAACAGAGAGCAAATTTTTTTTCTAGATATACTGTGTACTCCTTCAACAATTCTGGCTCCTGTGACAAGGTTCTTTAACAAGGTACAGAAATAAGAGTTATGTTTGTATTAGATGACAGAATCGTGGTCCTGGCCTCTCTGAGAAATCAGAATAACTTATTTTTTATAATCCTTTAACAATAATGTTCACCTCCTAGGACCTGCTGCTTTTCAGGGCCTCATTAGAGCAGCACGACTTTAAAATCAGTGACAAAATAGGAAAAATACAGGCACTGTTTTGTGTCCAGGTCAATCCATGTGCAAGATCACTGACTTGTGGCAGGTGGGCACCTGGATGGACTGATGTGATATTGCATTAAGCTCAGGTTCAACTGAGGATATGTATGTAGTCAGCTCCTGACACCTTCCTCAAAAATTTCTAGAGACAGTTCTACCACCTCCTTGCCAGATCTCAGAAAACTGATGACCATGTGGTTCCTAGCAAATGTGTGGCATTCACAGAACCCATGAATGCCTAAATTGCAGGTTTTAATTACTGAGAAACCTTCAAGGGCAGCACAGCATGGATGAGTCAGGGGAGTGAAACAGGTAGTGATGAGTCAATCATAGAATCACAGAATCATGGAATGGTAGGGGTTGGAAGGGACTTTTAGAGATCATCTAGTCCAACCCCTCTGCAGAAGCAGGTCCACCTAGTCATCACATCTACGCTGTTGTTGGTTCTGGGTTTTCCCTTTGACTAGTTTTTGTCCGGTCCCTTAGAGGATAAGTTGATCCCTTGCACATGGCTTGAAGCTGTCCATGGCACTGGTCATTGCTGTGGACCCTCAGATGGGAGTGCTGCTGGCACCCATGTGCCAGGAGCGTGTGCCAAGCTAGTACCTCTTAAACAAATCTGCTGTGATTGCACCAAAATTGCACCGATGCTCAGGAAGCTGAAGAATTGGAGGTATCCATTCAAAAAAGCACCACAACTGCAAGCAAAATCCTCAATGTGAACACAGGTGCAGATGACCTTGAAAACATTTGTGTAGTAAATATTCATTAATATGATCTTAAGCTGTTCTTAAGATCATCTTAATATCTCCAGCTATTTTTATACTGGACAGCAGAACTGCATGTCAGAGGCCTAATTTATCTTTCTGTGCATTCTCCTAGTGGCTAACAGGTTTATTTTTAATACCTTTTTGACCTTGTGTAACTAGTTGATGTAATAGTCTAAAAACACAGGTAATTTTGACTTTGATGTGGTTTGACAACTGTGTTATACATAGCTAAGATGGTAAACTTCAGTTAGAGGTGTTACTAGGAAACAGAAATAAGATATGGACTGCATATTTTGCAGTGCTTTAATGCAGGGTATTGGATAATAAAAACAACTACTTCTACAGATTTCTTTTTATCTCCTTAATGAATCAGAAACTCAGATTGTTTATTAAGGAGCAAAAGTAAGTTCCCTTCCCCTGCTAGTGGCACAAATTCTGACTCAGCAGTATAAACTAGATTGAATGCAGCTATTTCCATTGATTTAACTCAATCTATCCTAATTTCCTTGGATATTTCTTAGCTGAGCTAAAGCATTTCCATGAAGTATAAATTGGGT
Source organism: Urocolius indicus (assembly GCA_013401255.1). Lineage (NCBI taxonomy): Eukaryota > Metazoa > Chordata > Aves > Coliiformes > Coliidae > Urocolius > Urocolius indicus. The sequence goes on along the minus strand of WBNH01001844.1, from coordinate 125,138 downwards.
TGATGTAAAACAAGTATTAGTGAAGTACACTAGTCATTCTGTCACAGTTAAATGGGTGCAAATTTCTTCAGCGCAGCTCAGGATGCGGAGTTGTTGAACAGGAGAAATAAAAGAAATTATCATGAAAAGAAAAGAAAGAGACAAAGGACAATGATTAATCCTTATCGTAGATGCTTGTTTCTAAGATCCTGAAAAAGCAGAGCTCACCTAAACTCATGGCAGATGAAGTATTTGCATGTTCTCATAAGATTATCTAAATATTTATAAACTTATATTAATTCATGTAGCATTATTTTAATGTGCAGCCAAGTAGCATTCAGTCAAATCTGACATGTTGTTGATGAACATGTTTTTGCTAATCTACTGGAAAACTGTTTGTAAGTGTGTTTCTGAGGTTTGATGCCACCACAACACTGATCTTACCTTCTGGTTTATACACATTTCCAAAAATAATAAGGCTAACTGTGTTTTTCAACCTAGACACAGTCCTGGAAAGGTAAACAGGACAGCACAGTAAAGAAGTATGAGCACTCTGAAACAGTTTTTATGGAAAAACTATTGATGGTAGTCTACATCTGCCACAAAGTGACTATATAGTCTGAAAGGTGATTGATTAAATATTTCTAGATATTTCAGAGTGTCTCCCTGTTATCTATTTACGTGAATTGTTGGAGTATTTAAATTTCAGCTTCCTTTTGATGTGCAGAGCTTGAGGTCTAGGTGGACCTGCTTCTGCAGTGGGGTTGAACTAGATGATCTCTAAAGATCCCTTCCAACTCTACCATTCTATGACTCTATGTCTGTGGGGTTTGATGACCTCCCAATGCTTGCTTCACACTGCAAAGTGTCCATCCTTGTAGATGTTCCAAACCTGACTGGACACGGCCCTTAACAATCTGTTATAGCTGACCCTGCTTGAGCAGAGAGATTGGACTAAATAATCTCCAGAGATTCCTTCCAATTTTTTTCATTTTCAATTATCTGATTCTGTTTATTATCCATTCTTACACACCTGTTCAAAGATTGAGGCTGCCCATCTTTAACTCACAGTTATTATAATTAGTGATTAAAATTAGTAGTGAATTTATTTTGTAGAAACACATATGGAAAAAAACCCCACCACTTTAATTAGTCCAGTTTTTTTTTTAAATTTCTCTCTTCTAATGCTGTCATTCAGCAGCTTTAAGTGGAACAATGTTTTCCAGAATAGATCTCATAGAGGTGCCCTGTGGGGCAAAATGCAGAAGAAAACGTCACAGTAAGTGTACATCAAGTACTGTCCTATTTCCAGTGTCACTGGAAAGTACTGGAAGAGATCAGACAGACTGCCTTTCACTGACAAATTATGTACTTATTCCCCAACGCCCAGCTGCAAACACCCAGACTAAGTAATTAGATTCTCCCCAGCATTGAATGTTTGGTATATTTTCCCTTTCATTTTTATCCTTCTCCCCCCAACTTAAGCCCCAGCTGTCTCTGCTTTATCCACCCACGTTAGCTCTGCATCTCCTCTTCTCAACAGAAGATCACCAGGCTTTGGTGATTCCCCTCACCTCATTAGTATCCTGCCTTTTTTGGCTGCTTTCTTCCCTCCGTGTTGCAGGAGCCTCTTTCAAGGACATTTTGTACCATTAGACCTTCAGATACAAGGAGTCAGGACATTTGTGATTACCTTTCTTTTCACTGTTTCTTCAGGAGTTTGACCTGAGCACTCCATTGCTTGGTGACTGACGGTTATCCAGCACTCCAGGCATTTACATGACTGTGAGTATCCAGACAGCTGTGACACATTTAGGCTCATGAAAGTTGCAGCCCTTGCATAGTCCTTTGAAGAGCGCTTGCATAGTGGGGGGGAAAAAAAAACAAACCACCAAACCAAAACTCTTGCTTATTTCTATTAATATTTATGAGAGAATTGTTTATTTTCTTTCCTCATGATAAACATACCAACTTAAGAGCATAAGAAGTACTCTACTGGATCATTTTGCCTAGTACCACATCTCCAGCAGCAGACACTAGTGAATCCTTGGGGAAAGATTGCAGAGCAAGGCAGATGTACTGGCAACTCCCTCCAGGATTTTCTTTGAGCAATATGGAACCTAGGGACTTTGTGAGCTAACAGGGCATAGATGGTGTGAAAAAATGTTTCAAGACTTTTCTTTTTAATAATGAACTCATTTATACTTTTTTTTTTGAAAACTGCTGATAGATCAGTTCAGTATATGTTTTTGTCTTCTTGTATTAGGAAGAATCCCATGCACCAGGACAGGCTGGGGAATGACCTGCTGGAGAGCAGCTCTGCAGAGAGAGACCTGGGAGTCTTGGTTGATAATAAACTAACCATGAGCCAGCAATGTGCCCTCATGGCCAAGAAGGCCAATGGCAGCCTGGGATGCATCAAGGAGAGTGTGAGCAGCAGGTCAAGGGAGGTTCTGCTCCCCCTCTCCTCTGCCATATCTGTTGAGGCCTCATCTGGAGTCCTGTGTCCAATTCTGGACTCCCCAGCTCAAGAGGGACAGGGAACTGCTGGAGAGAGGGCAGCACAGGGCCACCAGGATGATCAGGGGACTGGAACATCTTCCTTATGAAGAAAGGCTGCGGGAACTGGGGCTGTTTAGTCTGGAGGAGACTGAGGAGGCATCTCATTAGTATTTACAAATATCTAAATGATGAGTGTCAGGATATTGGGGCAGCACTTTTTTCAATGGTATCCAGTGACTGGACAAGGGGTAATGGGATGAAGCTGCAACACAAAAAGTTCCATTTAAATATAAGAAAAACTACTTCACCGTTGAGGTGAGGGAGCCCTGGCACAGGCTGCCCAGAGGGGTCGTGGAATCTCCTTCTCTGGAGGTCTTCAAGACCCACCTCAACACGTCCCTATGCCATCTGATCTAGGTGGACCTGGTTCTGCAGGGGGGTTGGACTAGATGATCTCTAACCCCTACCATTCTATGAAAACATTAAGTTCTATGAAAACAGAAAGTAAGGGTGACGGATCAGTGGAACAGGCTTCCCAGAGGGGTTGTGGAGTCTCCTTCCTTGGAGATCTTCCAGACTCACCTGGACATGTTCCTATGCCACCTGATCAAGGTGAGGCTGCTTCTGCAGAGGCGTTGGACTAGATGATCTCTGGAGGTCCCTTCCTACCCTGCTATTCTATGATTCTATGATTCTATTCCTATCCATTTTATACGTGTTATTGTTGATCTGCCTGAATATTTAATTCCTGGACAACCTAGGGCTGAGAAAACTTTTGGGCTGAATTGAGTCACATTGGCCATAAGAAGGAGAAAAAGACAAAACTGGGGCAAACAGCCCTGGGAAGTCGTGCTTGACTCCTTTAACCACTCTCTCCCAAAACAGAGAATCATCTAGCAAGCATGACTTCCATTGCCAAGATAGAAACAGGTATCTTTTATTCTTTCTGATATTGAATTCTAAAGAGTCAAAGGACAATACTGTTTGACCATTGGTATAAATACACTTCTGTGATATATTTGAATAATTGGAAATTGTGGCCAAGGAAACCAAAACCCCCGAATTTGAAAATGATCATTATTTATCTCAGGTTGGTCAAGGACACTCTTTTTTTCACAAGAAAGCTTGAAATTTTCTAATGTTATTTTCATTCTGATATTTTGAAATTTTCAAGTTGAACTCCTGCACAATTTTTTGGGATAATTTCATTTCAGAATTAAAAAAAAATAATAGAAAGTTTTACAGGTTTCTCCTATTTTATGTTATTCTTTGTCATATGGTGATGAAGTATTGTGGTGTTGGTGAAGAATGGTATGAGCTGAGTGATACTGCAATCTGTATTTACTCCTACTGTTAAGGACAGAAGTGTTAAGGACAATTATTGATTATTAAAGACTGTATTGATTAACATATTGTTATCTCATTTTTCTAACTGTATTGTACTGAAAAAATCCTATGTTTGTTAAGAAAATGTGCAAATTAAGGAATGCTATTTAATTAGAATATCAGACAGTGATTGGCTTTGTTACAGTAACGAGTTATGCTTTTCTTAAAGAACCATTTGTATCTTTTGATATGCCTTCTCTTTTTTTTTTCCCTGTTACTTTAAAGTTACAGATATACTGATTCTTCTTTGCATCAAGAGTAATCCCTGCCTTCTCTACTAATTTGCCAATTTATTTTAAAACCATCTGGAGCCAACTTTCTTTGTGATAATATTATTTTTTCATTACTCTGGCTTTCAGCAGTCTTAATTAGAAGTGAAAATTTGTCTTGCAGGCAACCTCAAATGCAGAACTTCAATCCTCAAGACATAGTTATTCACAAGTGTAAAGTTCAGGATTTCTCTAGAAAACTTTAGCTTATTTATATATATATATATATATATATGTACACACACACACACACACACACACACAATAAATCCCAAGTAGCTCATTTCAGTTGTCCTGCAATGCTATAAATGTAAAAGTGCAATTGCCTTACTTCAAACTAATGGACAAACTCTTGGTGACATTACATTGAGTGTAAAGAATATGCAAGGCATTCAAATCCATGTGAAGGGTTATTTATGCTTTGCTTTGCTGTGTGCTATTAATAGCAGAACTGGGCAGAATTTGATCTTAATGGTATATGAAATTACTGTCCCTCTCAAGTAGAAGATGTATTTTAAGGGTAATGGTTTGCAATGACAGCACAGACAGACTTCTGCACAGCTGAGCTTCTGCGCAGTTTGAGTCCCATGTTGGCTCTTCCCAGTGGTCACAACTGAAGACACCTACTGTGGCCTACTGACTTACCTACAAGAGAGATCTAGTATCTAGTGTCCCACTATAGTCAAAGATGGGAGAGAGAGATTTCTGGTGGTAAGAATCTGTTCATTTGTCTTAGACACCAGTTTTCAATGGGAATAAACTCCAGGTGAGAACTGGAGTAAAGGTGACGGAGCAGTGGAACAGGCTGCCCTGAGGGATTGTGGAGTCTCCTTCCGTGGAGGTCTTCAGGACCCACCTGGACATGTTCCTATGTGACCTGATTTAGGTGAACCTGCTTCTGCAGATGCTCTCTAAAGGTCCCTTCCAACCCTTCCATTCTATGACTGACTATGACTGCATAACATTTAGAGATAAAGTTAGAAGTCACAACTCTGACCTGGTATTTCATAAGTTACTACAGACTGCATTGACATGGTGTCCAACTGTTTATATATAGGTTGGAGTCTGTGATACTACCTCCTGTCCTTTACCAGAAAGAGTCAGAACAGGCATCTGGAATAAATTAAATCTACTTGTTTCAATGAAGAAACCTCCTTCTTCTGAGATTTAAGATATAACCCCACTTTCCATAGTACTCCAGATAGAAACATGAACAAACCCACTCTCTGTGTTTTCAGAAATGTTGTGAGGACAGAAAATGTACTATAAGATAAGGAAAAGATGTAAGAAACACATTTCAGTTTGACATTATTATCTAATGAGGTCACAAAAGTAAAAAACTACAAACCCTAATTTGTAGGGACTTGATTCATCTCACCTCATTTTGGGGACTGATTGTAGCTGAAGGTGCAGACACTGAATTTTAGCTGCTGCACCTAGGCATTCAGAGACTTGCTGGCAGTTTTGCTCATGCTGCAGTCAGCTGCTTATCTGAGATCTCTTAAATGAATGGAATTGAAAGACAGCCCCTTATACCTGCTAAAATAAACATTTATAGACAACACATTTGGACCCTGTGACTTTTTGTCTGTATTTATGCCACTGTTGTTGATATTTCTTTCCAATGTATTTCTGTGTGTCAGCATTTCTTTCTGATTTATTGGCAGTTAAAGAGGGCAATCTGGGCATCATCTGATAATATGTGGCAGAGAAAATGGGATAAAGGGCTCCGTATCTCAGATTTTAGACATCTTTGTGATAGATTCACGGATGATCTGTGATTCCACCGTATTACAACAGAGGCAACATAAAATGTGAGAAGAGGAAAAGTCAGCAGAAAAATGGAAATATTTTTCTGAACTAGTCTATTTTTACTAATTCTGTGCCTATGATTTCTCTTTTCCTCTCAGCACAAAAAAAAACCACCCAACCAACCGATTAAAAGGTGTCTATAATGTGTTAAATTTTGTGGTTAGTTATAGAGAAGAAAGATTCTTTTCTGGAAGCTGCATGCTTTCATTAGCAAATACATTAAATAGTCCCTCCTGAGACCACATCTGGAATATTGTGTCCAGTTCTGGGCCTCTCAGTTCAAGGACAGGGAACTGTTGGAGAGAGTTCAGCTCAGGGTCACAAAGGTGATGGAGTGGAGCATCTCTCTTCTAATGAAAGGCTGAGGGAGCTGGAGCTCTTCAGCTTGGAGGAGACTGAGGGATGACCTCATTCATGTTTACAAATATATAAAGGATGGGTGTCAGGAGGACGGACCCAGTCTCTTCTCAATGATGTCCAGTGATAGGATAAGGGGCAAGTTGGAACATAAGAGTCTCCAAAGAAACACAAGGAAAAACTTCTTCCCTGTTGAGGTGAGGGAGCACTGGAAGGGGCTGCCCAGATGGGTTGTGGAGTCTCCTTCTCTGGAGACATTCAAACCCACCTGGATGAGTTCCTGTGTGACTTGCTCTAGGTGGTCCTGCTCTGGCTGGGGAGTTGGACTGGATGATCTTTCGAGGTCCCTTCCAATCCTTAAGGTTCTGTGGAGACAGGTACATGTGAGGCATGAGCCCTTTGCTATGGTATTTGCATGACAATTTTTTCCCGTTTACATTTTTACCATTATAATTCAAAGATGACTGTGGTCATGCATGCGATTTTAAGAAAGTAATCTTTTGTTAACATAGGTTGCAAGATGAAGGAAAAGGACATTCTGTCTGACTTGCAATTTACCTGTATCAGGAAAAATAAAACAGTTGTTTGCATTAGGAGTGGCAGCAAATGAGATTCGTTTAATCATGATATAAATCTTTCAAACAAAGTACAAACTCTAGACACACTCAGAGGCAGTGAAACACAGAAAGCCTTAGGGACCAAATGTAACTTGTTTAAAACAGACACCCTTTTAGCAAGAGACTATGGGGTTTGATTCTTTTTTTGGCAGGGGAGAGAGGTGTTTTTTGTGGATATTATACCACATCTTTAGCTGAAAGGCTCCACTTGTTTCACCTGAAGGTCAGGTTTTAACTTTCAATGTTCTCTTGCATTTTAAAGCCACAGTACAAGCAGCAGTGATGCACACAGCTGGGGATCCAGCCCTGCTGGGTGGCAAATGGGAAACCCCACTCTAGATGATGATGCAAGCATGCAATGCTGACATGCCAATCTTTAAAGCATTAGTGGCATCCAGTCTTTCTCATTAACAACAAAGGGGTGCAGGATTTTGAAGAATCCAATCCAACTCCATCTCCTTTGCTGTGTGCTCACCTGCCTCAACAGTGTCGGGATCAACATTCTAACTGGTGTTGCTTATGGACTGATATTGCCATTACTCCTTCTCTGGACCTTTGTAAGGGATAGTAGGGATGGAAGGTGTCATTTGGGATGTAGTACTCTTCACCATATGATGTAAAATGCACTGCAAAGAGCAGTGGCTTGCAGTTCCTTCACCAATCTCTGGAAGTCTCCAGCAAGTGCACCAATATACAGATGAGCTTTTTCATAAGGATAATTTTCAAACTTTTACTCAAAGCCTTAACTTCTCTGTCTGTGGGTACTTAGTCATGCATCTGGTTCACCTGTCACAAGCTTTAACCCAGATGTCCTTCAGGCTACAAGAAATGTTTTGAGCAAAATGAGGTTTAGAAAAAGCAAACCCAAACTTAAAAGACTTTACCTTACCATTCAGTGAATGATCAAAAAGTAACAGCATACCTGGATTTTGACATTGTGCCTAGTATGATCATCAGTAAACCTCTTACTGGAACAAAATCAGTACATTAGCCTGATTATTCAGAGAGAGAAAAGAAGTTGAAACATGATTATGTCAAATAATGCAATCTAAGGGTCATATTCACAAACATTTCCCCGCCGACGTTCTGAGGTACAAGAATCTGCTTCTTCTGGCCAAGTAACTCATCTTCTCTTAGTGGAAAAGTATCTGCAATTTAAAAAGAAAGCTTTCAAATAACAAACACACATTCTTAAAACAGTGTCAGATCTCTGATTTTAGAAGGTAAGTACAGAGTTGAAATTGCCTGTGTGGGATAACAGAGACTTATTTCAATGAAGACAAAGCATAAGAGACTCTAATGTAAAGCAGATAGAAGTTGGATAGTGTTGCAAGACACATCCTAGCTATCACTCCAGGTGTTCAGGCTGGTAGACTTCCCAACACAGCCCCAAATGACATACAGGGGATGTTGGGGGTGGGTCTGAAAAAAAAAACCACAAAGAAAACTTTATCTTTTCTGCTCTTAGTCTAGAAAGCACTGCCTTGTTCCCAGAAAACAGCTCTACTTTGCTTATGGGATCAATCCAAGCATCAAATTTCAGGCAGGTAATACTGCCACTGGAATCTGTGAGAGCGCCTGTACTTTTGTTTGGTATCAGAAAGCTAGGAAACAGAAGCCCTTATCTCAGGTCCCCTCTACATTCATAAACAGCATCCCTCCCTGTTCCTGAGGCCTCAGGGGGAAGGTGCTGTAAACTACACATTGTGCTGGTGTGGGTTTTATTCATTTTGATATAGAAATTGAATAAAACCACAGCTGATAGCGATCTCTGTGGTCTCCTACTAAATGACTTGCATGCTCAGATAGGCAACCACTTATCACTGCAGAAATATCATCATGGGGACCACCAGCCAATATTATGCACAAATGCTACTGTTTCTCCCCAAGACAGTTGGAGTTCAATTTTGTGATAAGGTCATGTGTATAAGCATAATGATGCTTAGCATCCTTCCTCTCAAATATCTGCAGCAGGTCTGCAAGTAGGGAGACTGAGAGATAAATTGCATTTAAAAACAGAACATGATTCCCTCATGGCTTGAATGGTTTGATGAAAACCCTGCTATTGTTGCCACTCTTTTAAAAAACTTTTTCTTTGTGCAAAAGAAAAAAAAATGGAGAAAACAGTACAATTACTGTGAAAATCCTTCCTGATTCTTAGATCATTTAAACAGTAAATAACGCAATTATTTCAATTGAGTCTTACCAGGAAAATCATCTCTAGTTAATTTCACGTAGCCTTCTGATTGCTGTTTATCAACCTAATGTAATTTTACTAATTGTGTTTCAGATGCATTTGAAATTTGATTGTGACTAGACAAGGTCAAAAGTCTCTCGATATTGCTGCTATTAAAAGCAGTCATTTTGAGAAGTAGGTTTTTTTTTTTTACAGAAGTGATTACCTTGTGATCTTTTTTTTTTCAAGTTTAATTTCTTTCTTGACAATATTTTAACTGAAACATTTAGTGAAATCCTAGTATTGACCTGAATTTATCAGAGAAGAGTTCTTTGAGGAAAAAAAAAAGATTTTTAACAGAAAATGTTTGCAACAAGCTAGAGATCATTGTTAATTTTAAGAAAAAGATAAAAAAGGTAAAAATAAAAGTGTTCTATTTTGGAATCCCACAAAGTGGGAGCATTCAGAACATTTCATGAAATATTTTATTTTGCAGTAGTTATTTAGAATCAAGGAATCATAGAATGGTAGGGTTAGAAGAGACCTTTAGAGATCATCCAGTCCCAACCCCTCTACAGAAGCAGGATCACCTAGATCAGGTCACACAGGAACATGTCCAGGTTGGTTTTGAAAACCTCCAGAGAAGGAGCCTCCACACCCTCCCTGGGCAGCCTGTGCCAGGGCTACCTCACCTCAACAGTAAAAAAGTTTTTTCTTATGTTTAAATGGAACTTTTTGTGTTCCAGCATCACCCTATTACCCCTTGTCCTGTTAATAGCTATCATTGATAAAAGTGCTGCCCCAACCTCCTGACACCCACCCTTTAAATGTTTGTAAATATTAATAAGATCCTCCCTCAGTCTTCTCTTTTCTAGACAAATAGCCCCAGTTCCCACAGCCTTTCCTCATAAGGAAGATGTTCCAGTATCCTGATCATCTTATTATTGTAAATATTCTGTTCATTGTTTAAGTTTTCATTAAGCATTGAGAGGTTTTTAATAGAAAGCTTTATCTAAGCCAATTATTTGCTCTTGAGAAATGAACAAGAAATTCCTTTAAAAAGAAAAATAACTCTTCTCCATTTTCTTTGATATCCTGCCCATGGCAATAAAGACCTATTTTCTTCCCACTGCTGCCTAAGGATTTTAAATCTGAGAACACGAAACTTTTGAGGTGTCTCAAAAGACAATGGATTTAAATCCACTTAGAGAAAAGGTTATAAATTGCCTTCTCTCCATTAGGCTCTCGTCTTAAGCTGCTGAAAGGGAATGAGGAGACCTTTCTTTTACACAGAGCAGGCAGAGCTTACATTCTCTCAGACGCTGACAGTCCAGTCGTGGACTCATCTGTAGGAAAATGGGACATGCCTCTTCTCCTCTTGTCAGAGGGCTCAGTGGTGGCCTGTCACAAGGAGCCATTGTTTCGCATTGGTTTAGGCCCACAGAGGAGACAGATCTTTCCTTCATTAATTCTATTAACCATATAACATTGTTTTTTCTATTGACTAAAGATCACTTTGCAAAAATCCTGAGTAACTGTGTGAGAAGTGTGGGCTGAAGCATGTGTTTTTTCCTCCTACGGTAGCTGAGGGAAGTAGTTCTCCAACCTGACAGAGTACTAAATATATTCTCTTGGTGTTGATTCTTTAATTTCTTCCAAAATAATTGTGGATAGTTTTAAGGTCAGGTAGAACAAACAAATTAAAACAAACATACCAAAAAAAAAAAAGCTTCAAATCCATCCTGCCTTCATTGACAATGTGGTATAGACATCTGTTTTTTATGCCAGGAATTCAATTTCTACTCTTAATGTGCATGTATTTAATCCAAAGACCAAGCATAGTTTAATCAAGTCAAACAGGGATGCTTCTGCAGCCAGTTGAACAAGGGGATGAATTGCAGAAGAACTGGGATAAAGTCCAGTTTCTATAGCTTTTTTTATTATTATTCTGTGGTTCTTCCATTGTTTTTCATTACTAGTTAGCATACAGGAATAAATCTCTTGCAGAGGTTTGTTAAACTGGTATTTCACTGACATCATGCTGCATGAGTTATACCTGCATCCTTAAGATAACCATATGTTACTGACCAGGATTAAAGAAGACAGGATCAGCATTCAGTATCTTCTTTGTTCAACATAAACTTTAGTTTCAGAGTTTCAAAGATTTGTTAACATCTGACAAATGGACCCCAAAGGAAGCAAACCTGAGCAGCAAGAGTAGGACCAGACTTAGTGGCTTGCACAGGGGAGAAGGAGACAAAGATTATGCTGAAATATTATTTCTTGAAAATCATCCTGGGATGGTAGAATGAGAAGAAGCAACTAAAGTGGAGGAAGGAAAACGTGAGGTGAAGAGACCAAATATGTTGGCATAGGTGATATGTAGGGCTGTACAAAGTGATTGCCAGAGTACTACACCTAAATACACCTTAGTCTGTAAAGTTCATATGGTGTGGCACATGGGATTCAGTCCACTGATGCTCAGTGAAAGGTGTCATCTGAGACTGTGGCCCTTTGTCTGTAACCAGGGGCCGAGGACAGTGCCTGTGCAAAATATGGCACCAACATTTGAAGGGACTACAAGGAATTAAGCAGACCTAGTTGTGCAGATTTTTGAACTTCAGCCTGTAGCACCCAAACTAACCCTAAGTGAACCTCAGGGTGAGCTTTTGCAACTGCCAGACAAGAGTGGAGACACAATGCAGCACTGCAGGACTGTCAGTGAACCCACCAGTGAAGGGTGGACAGAGGCATGTGTATTATGAGTTTGGACCTGCATTTTCCAGCATTCAATGCAGGACTTCAGTCCCAAGGGGCCTGGAGGAAATATATGAGGCTACTTGCTAATCCTCTATTCCTTATCATGGCATTTACAGACAAAAGTGAAGTAAAACAGCCTCCAACACTCTTCCTCTGGCTGTTCTCTGCCCAGACGACTAGGCCCATTCTGCTGTCCATGGATTTGGCTCCATATGACTTGTCTGCAGCATAAATCCCTGCAGATTTTGGCCCCATGTCTCTGAACAAAGAGTTCATCAGCTGTCAACTGACGTAGATTTCTTTTATCTTAGGCAGTTTTCCAGCCTCCACATTCTGGAGCAGAAATTTAGGAAGAGACTGAAGTGAACAAACAGTCTGTTCTTCTCATGTGTTCCTTGGAAGACACGAGTTTCTCATCCTGCAGATTTGGACCAGTTTTGTCCTTTCAATTCAATGAGCTGTAGACTACCACAGTGCTGCTAGGACCAGCTCAGGGCAGGGAGGATGTACAAACACACAGCAGTGGACCAGCATCCATGATTATGGAGTACCTCCACAGATGCTCCAGCAAAGTCATCAGTACTGTGTCTGCCTTCTGCAATTAAAGAAATGACTCAACCTTGTACATGTATGTCATGGTTTAGTGAGGAGCCACTTTTGTTTGGTAACAGGGGGAGCAGGTTGCAGTGAAGACTCAGTAGAGTTCTCGGACTCTCCCCTGGCTCTTGGGTTCAGACCCAGCTCCGGCCCGGCTGGGCCAATCTGGCATCTCTGCCATCACTGTTTAGGAATGGGAATTGGAAGTGCTTGGCAGGAGGTGCAAGAGTGTACAAGACAGAGGCAACCTCGTGGACTCCTCAGTCAGAGAAGGAGGAAGGAAGGAGGAGCACCAGACCAGAGACCCCTCTGCAAACCGTAGTGAGAATGCAGCTGTGCCCCTGCAACCCATGGAGGGCAATGGAAAAGCTGAGAGCCGGCAGCAGCTCTGGATGAGTGCAGCTGGACAGGCAAGAGACTGTGTGAGGAGGTGGCCATGGTGCAGGCTGTGCTGGAGCCTGCGGGCTGCAGAGCAGCCCCACATGAGAGGCAGAGAGGAGCTGCAGCCTTTGGGATGAATGGACATTGGAACTACCCACGTAGGGCTGCCGTGTGTGTGAGGTACCCTGCAGAGGAGCAGAGAGGACTGGTGCAGAGCCCATCTGCCCTGAGGAAAGGCAAATGGCAGAAATCATCAAGAATAGACTGACTGAAATCCCCACATCCTGCTCCCCTGGGCCGTTCACTGGGGGAGGATATAAAGACACCAGGATCAGGAGTCTGAGACCTGGAAGAGGGGAGGGTTGGGAAAAAGGTGGTCTTAAAGGACTGGTTGTGCTCTTCATTGTTGTATCACTCTGTGTTGTTTTGCGTTGGTTATATTTTAGGGTTTATGATTATGCTTTAGTTGATGATGGATTAAATTATTTTCTGTTTTCTTCCCCAAGCCGGGCAGCCTGGTCTGGTTTGTCCTGGGCAAATTAAGCTCTGGCAATTAAGCTCTCCCTGCCCTTCAATAACCCTCACATCTTTGGTACTTGAGGCTAATTATGGTCTTTTGTGCCCTGACGGGCCTAAACCATGACAATGTATCACATATACTCAGTAAGGACATATTTCTGCCAATAACATTTATCTAACTATAAAAATTGATGGGAGCTGCTGACAAAGCTGTGTGCTTCTAAGACTGTATTTTTTAACTCACTGTTCACTGCAAGGAAAACACTGTCCATGTAGGAGATCAGCTGGAAAGACATGCTCCTGGATCAAGATGGCTGGATGGAGCATCCTTTTTGTGTGTCCCTTCAACCCCCGCACCTCCATTCTGTCTGCAATCGTGGACACTGCTGGTCTGGAGATACACACGGTGCTTTCATACATGAACCATGACTTCTAAGGAAAAGCCACAAACTGTAACACTAAAAGAAATTTTAAAGCCTGATTGAGAATCTAAACAAGACTAAGATTTTATAACTTTCAGAGGCAATGGTTCAGTTTCTGTCACTGCTCTGCTACAGAGCTGGACAGATGTTTATGATAGTCACAAAAAAAGGAAACCAGGGCAGGCTGCACCAGGAACATTTTAGAAGCCATTAATGAGATTTTATGATATGTTTCTGAAGGGCATTTTGTGCTGCTCTCAGCACAATATTGTGACTGGCCTTCACAAGATGGAAAAAAAATGATGTATTCTGACTTTATCCTAAATAACAATGCAGCTGACATGAGAACAAACCCTGGGGAGGACAAGGAGATTTGCAGTTTCCGTATGTGTGAAGAAACTCTAATATTAGACCTACAAAAAGAACTAAATGTCACCTAGCTTCAAAATATCACCTGGCTTTGAAATAGGAGCAGCTGACCCCTTCACAGTGCCCCAGAGCAGAGGGATGAGCTGACATCGGGCTTGCTGAGCGAAGGCTCAGAACCCTGAGCAGTGGCTGCAGTAGGGAGGAGGGCTCCTGCCTCAACCATGTCTTAAAAGAAAATGGCAGCTGTCACTTTTGACAAAGGCAGCCCAATCTGAAGGACTTGGCCCCAGGCCCAAGCGAGGAAACAGTCGCATTGCTTTTTGCCTCTTGGTTGCAGTGCTCCCCGAAGTGGCTCTTTTGGAAATAAAAAGACCTAGTTTCTGTTTAGGGAACAGGAACAACAAAAAATTTATGTGCAGTTTTCCTTCTAGCAAGAGAAAAATAAGGTATTTTGTTCCTGTGGGAATCCTATATCGGTATATTTACTTTAATCACCGACTGTGACAAAAGTACTACACACTAACATATTTCAGGAGAGATGCTTACCTGAAAGATATTTTAAAGAGCCATCATAAAACCATTTAATTTTGGACTTTTTGTTTAAGACACAACCTAGTTGAAGTGTCTGATACTGAACTGGCTGGAAAGAGTGCTTTGGGTCATCTTGCAAGAGCTAGTGTTTCCCTGTTCAGAGTAGTGTATCCCTGGGTGTGGGAATTGGTCCTCTCCAGGGTGCTGGAGCACTGGAGGTTGGATAACCCCTTTTCAGCTCCAGTGCAAATCTCTTAGCAGGTACTGCACTGCTTCATGAGAGAAGGGCTGTATCTGTGATGGGATTTCTTTTAAGCAACAGAGTTCTGAAAGTGCAGCTCTCATGAGACAGTGCACCACACTGAAAAAATTGCAATATATAGTGTTACACGACTTAAATGCTGAAGCATCTCTGTCAGACAATGCCATTCAGCTCAGAGTGGCTACCAATATCAGAGTTTCTTCTGAAAAGAATCACTTTAACAGAAGTTTTTGAACAACCCACTTTTTACATTCTTTCTACTTTCCATATATGCCTATGTGTAATCAAAACTACAGCAAGAATCCACCTTGTACATATCACGCAGTTCTCTTCTTAATGCAGGCAACCCTGCTACTTCCTAAACTTTAGCCATCTGCTTGAGCCTAAGGGGCAGCAATAGTAAATTAACCATAGTCTGACATTTCCTTGATAACTGACATTTGCACAAAGAAGTCCTCCATGCACATATGCACGTTAGGAAATTAAAGTGTAAAGTAAATAAGATTATCATTGTGTGTGTCTTCTCAAAAACATATTGCAAGTCATTATCTCTCCCTCTAATGACTGAAATTCTGTGTGCAAAACCAAGTAATTTAATTTACATATCTCAAATGCATGCCATTTTGTTGTTGCTGTGTGGCCTGTACTGAATGCCTTGCGAATTAAATCATTTCATTGTCGAGAGTCAGCACAGCTGCAGGCAGATAACTCTTCTTGCCACATTGCGTGAGTGAACAGATAGGCATCAGAAAGTGCTGCTCCTCCTGGTTCTTTGAAACACTCCTGGTGGTTTTGGGAAAAGCTCCTGCCTCTCTGCAGCTCTCTGCTTCCTCCAAGAGAAAATCTTACTCCAGATTGGGGTCAGTTATTGATCTCATTGCACTCCCACTCAAGCCAAGGGGAGGTTTTCTGCCTTTGGTAGAGAGAACAAGATTATGTCCACAATAAATGGAAGAATTTCAACTGCTTGGCTAGAGATTAGCAAGGTGCTGAAAAGACCTTTCCCTGTCCATTAACAAGTGCTGTAAGGTTGCTGGGTTGAATAGATAAAATGAATTAAATGAAACAAAGAAACTGGAGGGTCAACTAAAAACACCCTGCTGTTGATGCAGGCATGACTGGGGATATCTGCGTGGGATGCCACAGATGAGGAGCACAGTCTGACACGTTGTTCAAATACCAGTATCCATACAATGTCCAGGTAAGCACTGGGAGAGCAACTAGACACTTCTCACAGTTTTCCTACTGAGTGAGTTAATTGTAAAGAATTTACTCTTTTTTTCCACACATAATGATGCTGGGGCATAGAGTTTTAAGTATGGAGAGCAAGAAGCATTCAGTAAGCACATAGTACACTTTATTCTGTCATCAACTCCAGCAGTAAAGAAAGAGTAATAGATAGTTTATTTTCTCACACACACAATCTGGAGATCAGAAAAGACTGTTGTCAAATGTCCATATCATTAGACATCGTAATGTGGGAGACGAGCACTTCAGAAATGAGCTTTTCAGTCTGACCTGTCTCCAAGGAATCCCTCGGCGGATGATTTTTCTGGTTGTCTCTTTCTGAATAGAGGAGAAAAGAATTTGTCTTTGCTGCAGGTTGCAATCCCTTCACTATCAATGGATAAATGGTTCCAGATTTTATTATGTTTTCTTCTTCTTTTGTTCCTGTCATCAGTGACCCCTGTGATTTCTTGGCTCTTTGTAGAACTTTATTTACTCCAGATTTAATTCCAGCTGAGAAAACGATACACTTATCTTTTCATCAGCTGAGCCTGTTTATTTCTCCTGGAACAGTAGTTCTTTTGCTGAAACCTGTTGTAGTTTAAAAGGCTTGTCAGAATTTGGCCCAAACATTCTCCTTTCCATTGTCAGAGGGAGCTACAGGTGCTCAGGAGGTGATTCTGGATCTGTGCAGAGTGCTTGTCATATATGCTAGTATGCTTTGATAAAGGTCTAGTTGTTAGAAGGGTAAGGATGCAGATCAGGTGCATGTGCAGGGCTATCAGGAAACCAGGAGATGGAGGAGGCAGCAGCACTCACAGCAGCCTCAAGCCCCTGAGCAATCAAGTACTCATGTTTGATTATGTGTCCCATGTCTTTTGGAGCATGCTATGCAGCAGAGTGTAAGACATCTCTCATTTCTAGAGAAAGGTAAGTTAATGAGATATCTTGATTATGAACATTTCATTACTGCTCCCACTACTGCATCTCTTTTTGTATTAGAGAGATACGGTGGTCATGGAATAGGAGACAGCAGCATTATAAGTGGCAGTGAATATCTCAAGCACATCTTGATTTTAAGTTCCCTTTTTCAGAGGAACATAAAGCCAATCTTGTCAGAAGATTGGAGAATTCCTTAGAAGGTACCTGTCATCTCTAGACCATGCAGATTCTGAAAGTCCATGTTCTTGGATGAAACCAAAATATCAGTGTTTTACAGCTTCGATATTGGAGTAAAATTCCTTTTCTTTTCCCCATTATAAAAGCTCTTCATTATTCAAATGGATGAAAGAAAGGGGAAATCTTGTCATGTGAAGCCTGAGCAATTCGTAGAGCTCTCATTTCCTTTCCTTGTTCTTTGAGGTGCTTAATATGCAAGTTCCAAGTGCTCTTCTGGACTGGAAGAAAGGAGAGCTTTGGTACAGAAGATGTAAAAAAACCAATCAACAGCAGTCTTAAAGAAAGCTAAGGCTGGTTGTTCTGTGTAACGGATGACGTGGTGAGTGACTGGCAACTCTCTCCACGTTATATGATCCCAGCCTTTGCAAACAGACCTTCTGAAATTGTGAGAATCTCAGGTTTTCACCAGCATGTTCAGACATGGGATCTCCTTCACTAACGATGACAGCGGAGCTGTCTCTGCTTGATGCTATAAGGAAGTACATTCAGCTGAGATGCCTTAGCATTATTTGATAGGCTTTTAGGTACACTTGCAATCATTCTCTACCAGTTCCTCATGGTGTGCATAGAATTAGCTTCCGTGAGCCTGCTCAGTAGTATCAAATGCTCTGTTTTTTTTCTGGCAATGGGGCAGGACATGCAACTAGCTGATGATTTCACCACTCAGTGTCAGTAAAATATGAATTATAATTAGATTTATGGCTTCTATGTCATTGTTATTGACGAGTATATTGAATATTATCTTCATTTTCACCATGACATTTTAATTTCCTATACTTACTCCGTGAGTCCAGATCCTCTGCTTCACATTTTTAAACAAACAAAAATAGTATAATGGAAGTGCTGTGTTTTCCTCTCTATTTTTGCATTCAAAAGTATTGCCTCAAGGTTTGATCCTTTGCTAAATGTCCCGTCTTTCCTTCAGGTCCAAAATACTGTACTTTCTGGGTGTACATGGTGAATAATATGCTCTTGCTTGGAAAGAAACTTGGGTCCTCTACACCAGAAGTGGATTATTCCATAAGCAGAAAATCTTTCAGCAGACAACAGGAAGAAATGAGGATAGATTATATACTGTTACTTAAACCAAGAAATTTTCAAATTTAACCAGGAGAGGTTATTGTTGGTCACAAATGCAGGCATCCTGAGGTATTTGGGGTTTGTATTGTGCAAGTCAAAGTGGATATTGACATTGCAGTATGTGATAAGCGTTGTAGTCCCACTTTTGTTCTGACAACACGAGGTTGCCTTTGCCTAAACTCTACTGCAAGTATTATGTTAACTGTGGAAACTCTGACAGATCTCTTCACTGTACAAGAGACAAATTCAAAGCCAAGTGCAAAACAAAAACATCTGCTTATTCATCAGTGTAGTCTTACAGAAATGATCCTAATGTGTACCTCCAGGAGAGAACAGCCTCATTAGGGAATCAAGCCAGAGAACTTCCCATAACCAGAAAGCCTTGATTCTCTCAGAGCTTTTCATCTTACCACTTCTTCTCCTACTGTGCTCATTAAACATTAAGGATTTTTTTTTTCTTTTTCCAAGAAACTAATAAATAGGAGCCTCTCCTTTAGGTGGCCATCTGGTTCAGGTGGATAATTATGTTTTGGCATCTGTTCAGTGACATGCACTATATGACAGCATGTAAACTGCCGATCTTAAGCCATTTTTTAGTGAATTCAAATATAAGGAGTTGCAACAATATCCTGGAGGTTCTACAGGGTCTCCTCTGGGAAACGCCCAGAGCATTTGAATTCTAATGTTGCTAAATGGTCATCAACAAAACAAATCTGCTTAGTGGCAGTTCAGCTTGTCGAGAGACACGGTCTCTCCACCTATAGCCTTGAAAGCCCACAGTGACAACATTGAAAGGAAAGATTTTGGTATCGATAGCTCCATTTTATTTTCTGCATCACTATCAGTGACCCTCCAAGAGTACACAAGGCTTTCATCTCTTTTCCAAAGGATGCTGACAAACATTTGTGCAAAAACATGTTAGCATCTGCTTAGTTTATTTAACCTAATGCAATCAAACACGCACCAACTGCAAAATTGCAACAGTGACCCCCCATATGGTCTGCTGTTAACTCATCAGCTCCTGTCACTTTCAGGTGTTTGCTCCATTTGAAAAGGCTCTCTCTCTGTCAGGATTTCTATGATTAAATGCCTTCCACTGAAAGTGCCAGGTTATTGAGAGTGAAAGCAGGAACGGGAGAGGGTGTTTCTTTGATAAATGCATCAATTTTAGAATGTTTTGGAAGAGATTTGTCAGCATGTTTTGTTTAATAGTTTCTAATTTTTTTCTTAGTGCAAATCAGCTTTCAAAATGCAAATAACCTATGCTGAAAAGAATTAAAGATGATTGAATGTAGAAAGGAAAACCTAAACTCTTTGAATAAACTGATCTGAAACTGATTTTAGACAACGATTTCATCCCATTTCACAGCAGTCTGTAAGACAGCAAACTGAGCAGCACAGCACTAGGTTTGGCTCCCACTTTATGCCTCTTTCAGCACTATACCAGCAGGATTTGTCCACTCAAGCACTCCTGCCATGAGGCATATAGCATATAACCTCAACTTCATGCTTTTAAAACTTCTGTCTTTCAGGCTGCGGGACAGCCTTCATAATATTGTGGATATTTTAATATAAATCTCTCCCTCGCCCCACATAAAACCCAATAATTGTGTCTTAGAATGACACACACAGCCCAGAAGAACCAAAGACAAATGCTGGGGATGAGGATGCAGGCAGTCTTCCTGAGTGTGGGATGTCAGTCACTTAGCCCCAGAGCAGCTGAAGCTGGCAGACATCTCTGGTCCATTCCTCTGCTCAAGCATGTCCAGGTGGATTTTGAATGTCTCCAAGGACAGAGACCACACAATGTCTCCAGACAACCTATGCCAGTGCTTGGTCACCCTCACAGTAACCACATTTTTTTCATATACAGGTGAAATTTCATGTGTTTCAGTTTGTGCCTATTACCTCCAGTCCAGTCACTGAATAGAACCTGTCTCCCTCTTCTTATTCCCTCACATCAGGCATTTATACACATTGGTAAGACTGCCCTGAGCCAGGCAAGGGCCATATCTGCCCCATGTTCTTCAGACTCTATCAAACTCCCTTCAGTGTTTTGCTGAGGAGTCATATATATACTGAGGAATCTATAGACAGCAGTTTCATGTTGTATGCAACACCTTCTGAGGTCACATTCATGACCTGGATTAAAAATCAGCAAGGGTTTTTAATCATTCTTCTCAAATTGTAATACCTTAAGGCAACTTTTGTTCATCATACTTTATATGTGAAAGGAGAAGACACATTTGTTTCAGTGCATGTAAAAACTAAGATTCCCTTCATTGTCTTATTAGACACATGCCGCTTTTCAATTGTTTTAAACTTCAAATCAATCAATCAATAAAAGCCATGGGTTAATGCTATTATAGAGAGCAAGTTGATATCACTTGAGGTAAAATACAAAATACTTCAGATATTATGTGACTCATTGTTCTTGCTTTTCCTCAGTATCCACTATCTCCTACTCTGTGTGCAACAAGTATTAAGAAAAAATTTCAGAACATATCCTCTCTCTCTGACTGTTTGAGAATGAGAAAATGGAATTCATCAAGTCACCAGTATTTCACCTCCTCACTTCACATTGAGGGAGGGAGAGGGAGAAGGCAAGCAGTTTATAAGAAGATATATGAATAGCCATCAGAGTCTAGGGTTCATCTAAACTAACTGACTAAAACTTATGCCCAACATCTTATTTAGTGATGCATAAAAATATTTATTGAAAGAAAATTCAAGGTTTTGGGCACAATTTCTTCCTAGAGAAGTGTGTACAACAGCTCTTTCTCCTTTTCTCCTAGTTGTACATTGAAGAACTACCTTAATAATTTTGTAATGCATATTTCATGGACTGGAGCTCTAACAGTTTGGAGATATTTAAATAATCCAGCATTTCTTCCTTCTTTAAGGTTCACAGAAATCTCATTTTCTTTCCTCAACAGGAAAAAATCTACCGTGCTAATTTAGTGTATCTTCTGACTTTGTTTACAGTGGCATCTCGTTTGTCAGTTGTAAAGTGTTGCATTTTAAGGGCAGTAATCATGCTATCATAATGTCATATCTGTTGACTTTGTACCCAAGGTGTGCTTAAGCTTAGAGCATGACTTTGTGACCTAGCAGCACAATAATACAACAGTTAGTACAAATCACTTATCTGAAAGCAACATGCAGGTGTCTCAATTATACTCCAGCACATGTACTTTAACTTTTATAGCAGAGGTTTTGTAACCCAGTTATCCTCGTAAATGTATTCATAACAGAATCTATAGTTAATTATTTGCTAAGGTAACCCTGGACAGTTTTTACCATGTTATCACAAGAATCTCTTTCAAATCAAGCCCACGGACTTAACGTGGTTGTACCCAGTTAAACCAAATGGATACTTACGCAAAGGTTATTTTGTGTCACATGCAGTAAACCCATTTCAGTTTTATTTTTTTTCCAGAATCCCAGGGCTTTTAGTATTGATTTACTTCTTGTAGATTGAGAAGGTGTAGGTCACTTTCAAATGACTAAACACAAACACATATATTTTCATCATAGTAATAACCTCCTGTCTGAGCCTGGTTACACAAAGCATTTACTGATGGTGAGATGATGCATTTCTCTCTCACTTTAATTGGAGGCAACTGTTCCAGCTGGACTGGCTGTCTTATACAGAAGATGATGACGTTGTTAACAGGATACAGGTTCTTCCAACCATCTGTCTCTAATAGCAAGATACTGGACTATCTTCAGCATCTTCCTATTGGTTGGGTTTCTCAAGGGCAATAAAAGCACAAAATTTCTATTAGTTTTTCTTTGGATCTGGTGACCAGACACAGTTATGCTTCTCTGGCAATTCTAACTTTCTTGCAGCAAAATGTCATTAATGGTCTAGCTGTTCTCTATGAAGCCTAGTCAGTACATTTCCATAGAGACATGCAAAGGCTGTAAAATATCAAGCTGTGGTACCCAACAGTGTTTTTTCTGTTGCTTATATAGCAATTTTACCTCTGCACTCAGACCACTGGATTCTGAAGTCCAACTGTTTCTGCCTGGGAACCCTGTGCAAATTTAACAATGGCCTCAGAGCATACTCTCTGATGACTTCAAAAACCATAGGTCAGAAATCAAAATAATAAGTTGACCTGAAAACAGAATTAACAACAGTGGATGACACTGGGCAGCAATCTTCTACTTTCTTTCTTCTGCTCATTTTTTATCTAGTTTGCAGTTTGGAGAGCTGATGTGTGTTGCTTGCAAAAAATTGCAGCTCCAGCTCCTGTGAAGCTGCTTTGACTCCCACCGTTTCTTGCCTGCTTAACACTCTTGTTCCAATGGCCACCTCATGTCACCTTGCCCCATCAACTGACAGCAACCCTGCAGATGTCCCACTTGCCCTTTGCATTCTGGCAATGAATTCCCCTTTCTGCAAGGAATTGCTGAAGAAGGGATTCTCCTGCCAGCCTCAGAAATGCATTGCATTAGGCTGCAAATATGTCTGCCATTTTTTGCACTGAAGGCTGCAGCCATGCCAGCCACAGAGGGGACATTGCAAGTGATAGCAGTAAATACCCGGAGGCCAATGGTCTTACTGCAGAGAACAATGCTCCTCTAATGCCAGGCTGCATATGAAACAGCACTGGCAACACTTTACCACAATTGATATGAGCTGGTTGCAATCTCCTGAAATATATTTGGGTTTTTTTTCAGGATTACAAATTTCATATCCCTAAAACCCACAGAGCACCTCTCACTAATATTTAGCCTTAAGCAAAACCAAGCAAAAGAGCTCAACTTTCTCCCAAAGTGAAAACTGACCACGGCTGTTGGAAGAGGAACAGGTTGCCCATTTATTTTAGCCCATTCCCCAACTACTTCAAAACAACCCTTATGCAGCCAGAGGTGGCTGCAAATAGTCAGTCTTACTTCATTGCTCCTGGGGAAGGCTTTATGGAATCGTAGAATGGTAGGGGTTGGAAGGGACCAGACCCTTGTGCTGGGAGGACTAGGAGAGCCTTGGCATAAAAGAGAAGCCTGGGAAATGAGGGATTACAGCAAATCTCTAATACCATAATTGTGAGTCTTAAGCAAATATACTATTTGCCAGTTTCTTTAATAAAAAAATAAAGCACCAACTGGGATTTTTATTATCATATTTGATAGATTGGCTCCTTCCTGGAAATAGAGTGGTGGACGCAATTTACATGTTCTTGGCTGTTTTGTGTTTCTTTCTCTTTATAGATTTCTCTGAAAATATCAGAATTAAGAAGTCATTGAAATGCAAAGCTACAAAAGCTGTATATAGCTTCAACTTTCCCACAAACTCCAAATGAACTAAGAAGCAGTTCCAGGGAACAGCTGACAATCTCTGATACAAAACACGTAGGACGAACACTACATTGCTAATGGACTAATCCTGTGTAAAGACTTACCAAGAACCTTATTCTGTCTTTTCTCCTGGAGGAAACATTTTATTGTGAAAGAGACAATAAATAAAATATAGGCATAGCAGCCTAAGTGATAGGTCTGTAAAACACAGCTGTGTAGAAGCAGCAGTAATGGGAGAGGAGACTTGGCAGTGGGGAGTGACACGCACTGGGGTGGAAAGAAACCTGTAGAGCTGCTGTGTATCAGATTGTTATGTTGTTGTGTATCAGATAAGAACCCAGTAGAAGAGTGGCTTCACCAGGAAAGAGAAGAGAGCAATGGGGACACATTGAGGCCTGCCAGAAGAGAGCTGGGGGACTGGCAATTTGAGTTGGAAGACATAGGAGGTGTTTCCTTAAGGTGGGGGACAATGAGAAGCAGGTAAGAATATGGGCAGATGACACAGGGAGGCACACAGAAAGGGCTGAGCAAGGGTGAGCAACTTTTCTGTGTGCTAGTATTGACCTAAACCCTTCTTCCTAGGATGTTGGTTATTTGAGATTTACTGTCAGCCTCCTGGCAGAACTAGACATGTGCCTCTCTCCTTCCTTTATAAGCTTTTTCTTCAAGTAGTTTTTAGTTTTACTCAGTGTAAAATAACAAACAAAAACATTTGTTACAGTTATTGACACCAGTTCAGACCCCTGACTTTTGGCACCTAGAGAATATTTACTTCTTGGAAATGAAGTATCAGTCTATTTTTCACAAGAAATATTAAAAGTAGTAGTATGGACAAGAGTAGAAAATCAGAAAAACAACAGAGAAAGTACCATGAACAAGAACAGTAAAAAGCCTAGAAGACCTCAGACATGCAGGACAATTGTGAGGTTCAAGGGAAAATAATGATCACCCCTGAAGGTAACTTAGTGTGCAGTGATGGATGGGAACAAAAATAGAGAGAGATTTCTGGATAGTTCAGGGCATGATTTGTTCAATAGCCTATGCCTAAGTGGAGAAAAACACACTTTTTTTCAGAATTTACTGTAGACATTTGGAAAATATTGTACTTTTAAAAGTATGAGTTTCATGCTGTTCAGGTCAACTCAACCATCTGGGAATGTAATCATCTTCCTAAAGAAATCTGTTTTCCAATAAAAGTTGTTTCATAGGCAGTAGCCATTTAAATCTACTAGTGGCCAAAAAGTAGTGAACTTCAGTCTGCATGCTTCTGAAACCTTGAGAATGCTTTGGGAAGCCTGGGGCTGGGAGAGGGAACACCTAAGGACTGTGGTCTTTACTAGGCTGCATAACTCTTTTCCATTGCATTTTCAGGGATTTTTATATCAATTCCTGCAGCTGGATGATGTGTGAGATATCCAAGAGCTGGAAATGATGCATAACCACCAGCTCAATCATAGCCATCACAAAGGCTTAGAAGAGGCCATTGTGTCTCAGTAAAAGCTGAAAGCAAAAGAAATTGGTATGACAGCAGAAAGGAATGGTGAAAATATAAAATATTGTATTTAGCTGTAGAAGAGTCACTAAAAAGTTTGATTTTTTTAAAATAAATCAATGATCTATTTCCACTCTGAACAAAAGAGAAACTTAAGGGCATGACCATTTTTCAGGTGTATTGATGTTGCAGGTGTTAGCACAATTTCTGTCTGTATATGTATGTGTTTTTAACCAAAGGAAAATCTCATTGCTCTTGAAACAAAATGTACTGCAATCAGACCATAAAGACACTTTTTAATCCTGTGCAAGCAGTTGAAATAACAATCATGTGATTGCAAAAGCCAAATGGTTTGTGTCATTATCCTATCTAGAACCCTCTCTTTTGGAAAGCAAAACGTAAACGTGAAGTACTGTAGAACTATGATATTTTAATATAATGTGAAAATGATAAGTGAGGTTTTGGAGCTATTTATTAACTACAATTGTTTTGAGGTGGAGACTGATCAGTTTATGTATGGTATTAAACAACTAATTTCCATGAGACTATCCAAGAGTGCTCCTTCCAGTCCTCAATGTATGTTTTCCTTGTGTACACCTCTGAAAGGGATATAAACCCCCATGGACTGTGACATTTGTTTTTGTAGCTCTAAAACTGTGTAGGTCAGGTGACAAGATTAAAATAAAGACACTTTCTAGAAGTCAGACACAGGGTCCACTGTTTGTCCCAGTCAGTCTGGTTAGGATCATAGAATGATTTAAGTTGGAAGAGACCTTCAAAGATCATCTAGTCCCATTCCCCATGCCATGGACAAGGATGTCTTCCACTAGGTCAGGTTGCTCAAAGCCCTGACCAACCTCACCTTCAGCACTCCAAGGAATGCTCCTTGAACATTTATTTGTTGAAGGAGCATTATGTAGCTATGAGATATGGCAAGAAATAAACAACCGCAACGCTTAATGAGGAGACATTAGTCTCTGCTCTGACTGGACGGCTTGTAGCTGCTATACTGAGAGGAGGGCACCTCATGAGAAAGAGAGACCTTTCTGCTTCCAGGTCCTCCATCCTGTCAGGAGTGCTATCAAACTACAGACACTAGCTAAAAGGCACTGGGATGCCTCCAACCTACCAAGCATTGACTCCCATATGACAGTATCTGCTCGGAGTCTGGCAAACCACCACGTTGACTCCAAATGTACCCAAGTTGACCATCTCTTTTGAGAGTGGGGAGGAAGGAATGGGATTAGGATTATGGCTGTTTTAATTGATTGTCCTGGGAGAGGCTTCCAAGAAAGTCCATTTGAAAGATAGCATCATCTAGATACATCTGGCAACCTGGGGAAGGGTGGCTACAGGCTTGTTGGACATCTCTGAGTGAAGATAAATGGAGGCGGTGGGAACAATGTCACCATGTTTATCTATCACAAAAGGTGGTGCTCATCTGAACACATAGCAAAAATGGCTACAAGATAGCCTCTTCTGTCAGTGGAGGATCTCAGTTTTTTGGTTGGTACCATTTAGTATTGAGCAAGAGGAACTGAGAATAGATGTGTAAGAGTGGCAGATAATTTCCAAGAAATGGATTTCACATTATAAAATTCATTAGTCTAAAAATACCAGCTGAGAAAATGCAGCAGGGTAAGTTATGGACTCAAAAAAGCAGACTAAGATACCAGGAAATTGGTGGGAAGAACTCTTAAATGAAGTCAACAGCTTTAAATACGAAGAAGAGCTGAAGATTTAACAGCTATGAAAAGAGGTTGTGTAAAAAGCAAAGTTGCAAGCTGCACCATTGTAATGGATAAAATAAGAGAATTAGAAACAAACCGATACAGTTATCTCAGGAGTTCTTTAAGGACTTGAAAGACAAGTATTTTTCTTGAAAAATATGGAAAAAAAAGAAAAGCAGAGAGACAGTAAAAGGAGTGTGCACAAGGCATAGAGCTGAAATAAAAGGATGATGTTAAAAGTGAGGTGCAGACTGCAGGGAAATAAAGGGAATCAAGAAAGAGATGTGCTAATTGAATTAAAAGGAAAACTAGATCTACCACCAAAAAAAGGGGAAAACAAAGCAAGCTCATTCATGTGAAAATGCAGAAATATTACGTGCTTTCTTAGCTTCAGCTTTGAGAAAAAGAGTTAACTACAATCACTGAATTACTGACTTTCATCTAAGGCAGTGACACAGGAACAGGAAAAGAGACAGAACGAGTTTTGACAAGAAATATATTCAAGCTGTCTGATGAAGAGCAGTGCAAGAGCAAAAAGTACAGGCTTACCTTTAAAAAGCAGAAAAAAAGACAAGCCCAGGAAATCACATATCCATCAGCTCAACTTCGATCCACTGAAGGAATGGATCTAGAGGATAATAGGGAATAAAACCTGCCAGCACAGACTTGTAAATAATGCATCCCTTCAAACCAGCCTACTTCTTTTCTTTGGCAGGGTAGACAGTCTTGTGGCTGAAGGGAGTTGGTATGATTCATTTTGATTATAGTGAGGCTCTTGGAACCTCAGTATTTCATTTGAGGTTCTTGTAACTGCAGTAGAAAAATACCCTGCAGATGCAATCACTAAAAGTGGGTGAATGGCTGACCGATGAAGCCCTCTTCATGAGGGTTAATCAAGGATTCACTGTCGCTCTTCAAGGGCGTTGAAGTGTGGTTGCATGGGGTCAGAGTCATTATCAATTTCAAGATCATGCTTAATAGCTGAGACGATGGAACAGAGCACATGATCATCAGATTTGAGAACGACACCAACCTGAGGAAAGAGAAGCTGCAAGGAAGGACAGGAATGTAAAGTGGTTCTCTAGGAGATGAAACTCAGTAAAGTCAAGAATATAGTACTGAATTTAGGCATAAGACTTTAATGTATAATGGTACATATCTGGCTGGGTGTCAGTACTGCAGGAAGGAATCATACATAGCTATGGAATAAAGAGATAGAAAAAGATGGAAATATTATTCAAGAATATGTCAACAAAATCTTATTAGCAAGACTGGATCATACTTACAGATGTACAAATGTAAAGTGGAAGTCACTGTCTTCTTGGTGCTCGCTGTCTAGTAGAATGACTGGAAAATGAGAAAGAGTCCAGAAGAGATCTCCAAGAATGTAAGGAGGATTACAGAGGCAATTCATGTGGGAAAGAGGAAGGAAATTAGGTCATTTTTTTTTCTGAAAAGAGGAAATCTGAGCAGAAAGATGATTGAGAAAACGGTAAACAATGATGTCATTTTCTTCTGGAATGGGAAAGCTTTGCTCAGATGTTCTATTTCAAAGCAGAGCAGAAATGGATTTACTATTTAGAGAGAAGGTTTAGGATAGATATTAGGAAAAACTTTCTAGAAGGATGCTGAGGGACTGGGCACAAGCTAACTGAAGAAGTTAAGTCCTGCTTTATAGGTTTTAAAAACCTACTGTATGTGCTTGAGGATGGCAAATATAAAGTCAACCCTACCACAAAGCAGACTGCAGTGGACCTAGTAGCCTTCTGCCAACTGACTTTTCTAAACTGCCTTCCTTATCTGGTGCATTTGCCATGCTCCTTCTCCACTGCAATGTGTCTCTGTCCCTACTGTCTTCTGCAGACTTACCAAATTCCCATTGCTCCAGGAAACTGAGAAAGAAATTGATGCCTGTTGACAAACTGTAGAAAGAGATGCACGCTGGTATCCCAGGTCTTGGACATCTTCATATGTCTGCAATTACCCCTTCATACTACATGCTTGCAAAGGTTGGAGGATCCTGCCATATAACAGCTGAATTGATGCAAATACAGGAATCTTTATGCACATTCAGTATCTCTGCTTGTCTTTGTCCCTTCAAGGATATTGGAAGGTACACTGATGTCACAGGTGGCAGGGGGAACTATGAACCACAAGCATCAAATGGGAAAGCAGATGCCTGCCTTTGCCATTCAGCAGTCTGGGGGCTGCACAAACTCAGAACCTACTGAACCTGCAGGCAGGATGCTCTCTGACAGAGAGAAAACTGCTGGAGTTAGAAAAACTGATAAGGCTGAAACTTGTCTGTCAGGGCTGAAATTATGGCCTCAGTACAAAAGTTTCAAATAGCAGGTAATCTGAAGTCAAGTTTTCGGCAGTCAGTAGTTTTCTTCTTTGAGTGTTATAAATAACTGCAAAAAAAAGTACATCCCTGAATGACTGGCTGACAACACAGTTTAATGTGTTGATTAATATAATTTCCCTGTTTCCTTCTGCTGTTCATCTCATAGTAACAAAATATAGAGGGGAAGACAGTCCCTAGATGTCTTTCACAGTTGCCCCACTGCAGCAGTGTCTCAAAGCTTTGCACATGCATAGCTGCGTGTGCACATACTTCACTTGTGTTTAAGAAAGATGATTCTAAGGAATTCAGCAACAAAATGCTTTAATGTAGTGACAAAGTTGTGCTGTGATAGCATATACCTTATTACAGTGGTTTTTTTTAAGAACAATTTGAGTATTTGGCATCCAAGAAACAGAAACACAACCTTAGAGAACACGGTGTTACAACCTTAACTCAGCCAGAGTACTGTCCCATTATACCCACAGGAGACACATACTTCCCATTGAATAGGGTTGGACAGGATCTACCTCTATTAGTCTTCTGTTCAACCATTTAAGCCATGAAAAAAAAGTCTCCCTGTGCTAAACCTCATGGGTCCTTGACCCCATTAGTCTTGTACATATTATGTCACACTGTAAACAGTACTTCTGATCAGTAAACACACAGAATGCTTTCAAATCATTCTCACTGGTTACAGCTGGCTTTGATGGGATAGGAAGGAAATAGAGTAAAAACAGTGTGCTATATTTCTTGATCTTTCAATATTTTGAGTGTTGCTGAGCTCAGTATTCTGGAAGGACAAGACTTATCACTGGGCACTGGCTAACTCAGAGGATTAATGAAAAAAATTAGTTGCCAATTAGTTGCCTCTGAAATGATGGAAACTAAGTAACATAGGCCTAAAATGAATGTTCACAAGACCCCCACTCTCTATGATGCAGTGCAGCATTTCAGTGCTATGGCTAAGCCAGTGTGCTTTATTTCTCAGTGATATCACAGAATCGCAGAATGGTAGGAGTTGGAAAGGACCTCTAGAGATAATCTAGTTGCCTCATCCTCTTGACAGACATTTTTTAAATACTTGTAAGTATAAATGAGATCTTCCCCCCCTCCTCCCCAGTCTTCTCCAGACTAAACAGCCAGAGGTCCCTCAGCCTTTCATCATAAGGAAGATGCTCCATTCCCCTGATGATCTTGGTGAANCCAACTCTCAAGCTGGTTGAGATACTGCTGAATGGCAGCACAGCCTCTGGGGAATCAGCCAGTCCTCCCAGTTTGGTGTCATCAGGGAACTTGCTGAGGGTACACTCTGTCCCCTTATCCAGATCATTGATGAAGGTATTGAATCAGACTGGCCCCAGAACCGATCCCTGTGGAACCTCACTGGCCACAGGCCTTCAAGTTGACTCAGATGTGTTGATCACCATGCTCTGGGCTCTGTCATTCAACCAGCTCTCGATCCACCTCACTGTCCACTCATCCAATCCACATTATCTAAGCTTTCTGATGAGGATGTTATGGGAGACTGTCAAAAGCCTTGCTGAACATGACATCTGCTGCTCTCCCCTCATCTAGCCAGCCAGTTATGAACTCATAGAAGGCTATCAGGTTGGTCAAACCTTGGTCCCCTTGGTGAATCCATGTTTAGGCTCCTCAATAACCATCTTTACTTTCATGTGTTTTGAGATGGCATCCAGGATGAGCTGTTCCGTCACCTTTCCAGGGATGCAGGTGAGGCTCACCAGTCTGTAGTTTTCCAGGTCCCCCTTCTTGCTCTTTTTGAAGACTGGAGTGACATTGGCCTTCCTCAGGCACCTCACCTATGCTCCATGATTGTTCAGAAATGACGGAGAGTAGCTTAGCAATAACATCAGGCAGCATGTGAGAGGCTAAAATCAAATTGGCTTTGTACTATTGATATAACCTGTAGATGGATATGTTGATGCCATCTCAAGCAAAGAGTGAGAGTTTAACACACTCACCACATATATAATAAAGCTTCTATCACTTTCTTATAAGAATACATCAGTGATTGCCTTCAGGTGTATTTCATAATTGAATTTGCAATAACAGAAGAACTGGTACACTGGATGTGTTGTCATGAGAGCACCATAGGATTCTTTTGAATGACACGTGCCAGACACAGCTGTTAGTTGGGGCATCTTGGGTCCTGCTGAGCAATTGGGTCTTGGTGTCACTATGGAAGCAGAGGATGCTTGGAAGTTCATGTGAGAAGCAGACTTCTGAGCATCCCTGCGGCTTTCTGCTGTTTTAGGCTTCCCTGAAATTCAGAGGAAGGCTGGCTAAGAAACTGATTGCACCCACAAAATCTGGAACTCTAACATTATGTTTTGACAGAAGTCTTAAGGAGCACAAGTATTTTCTTCAGAGTAACAGGAGTCCTGAATGTGCTGAATTCCCTTTCCCCTGAACCTCTGTTTTTGTACTGTTCGTTGTACATGAACACTTGTACTGCCAAGTTTAACTTGCTGAAACATTTGTAGAGCTAGTTTTAAGCTCAGGCACACAAGTTCTCCTGCCAGAAGTGGTGCATTTGATGTGACATGGAAAAGTATTTGACAGCAGAAGGGCTGGATTCCCAAAATCCTCAGCCAAGACTCGTGTAGAATGGCAATAATATGAGACAAGAAGTGTGCACCTTCTGCAAAGAAGGTGCCTGCAATCATAATAGCATTGTGTTGGTGTCTACAGCTCTGAGAGAAATTGGAACTAAGTATCTCCGATTTTCCCTGGCAGATTTTGCACAATGTAGTGCAGTGCTCACCACAGCAAACAGAGAACTGCTCTTTTCCAAAGGCAGGTGCTAAGAGCTCTCAGAGGGTCCCCTAAGAGTGTAGAAAGCAGCTTTAGCCGTGATAAGTG
This sequence comes from Urocolius indicus, assembly GCA_013401255.1. Classification (NCBI taxonomy): domain Eukaryota; kingdom Metazoa; phylum Chordata; class Aves; order Coliiformes; family Coliidae; genus Urocolius; species Urocolius indicus. The sequence goes on along the minus strand of WBNH01001844.1, from coordinate 92,957 downwards.
TGCATGTAAAAACTGATGCAACAGTGATGTCCAAACTCCCATTTAGTTCTACTTCTTCTAAATGGAACTTTATTTCCCTTTGAACAATACTTTCTAGAACTAATGACCCAGTCTAGCAGAAGGAGACTGCAACAAAATTTATCTTGTGAATTACAAGCAAAGGAGGCTGCTCATATTTCAAGTACTGGATGCCTACAGCACATGGACAAAACAAACCAATCAAAGAAAAAAAACTCAAATAGATCCCAGAAGAAAAAGAAAAATTCTTGCTTAGCTCAGCAAGAATAAAATTATGTCAGAATCACAGAACCTGTTCAGAACTCTCTCTATTTGTTTTGTTTTGGAGGCAGAGAGTAAAAATCCGTCCTGCTTGATTCCTGTTTTGGAAAAGAAAACAAAAAATCAGAATCAATGCTTGGTAAAATGCTGGGCTCTCCTTATGTCAAGGCACTTGCACAAATACATAACTAATGTGGTTCTGTTCACTCCAGTCATCTTCTCACCGCCAATGGCCGCTCCAGCCTTGCAGCTCCTCATGCCCTCCCTCCTTCACTGCCTTCTCACTGTGGATCAGGCTTTCAATCTCTGCAATCATTGCTTCTCCCAGATATTAGCTACGCACTCATTACTCTCTTCTTCAAATTCCACATCTATGGGACCTGATGAGAAGTATCCAAGAGTCCTGACAGAATTGACTAGTGTAGTTGCCAAGACACTCTCAGTGAGGTGAAGTCCCTGATGATTGGATCAAGAGAATCATTGCACCTGTATTTAAAAAGGGCAGAAAGGAAGACCCTGGGAACTGTCAACCTGTCAGCCTCACCTCTGTGGCAGGGAAGGTCGTAGAACAGATCATCCCAGAAACCATGCACCATGGTGATTTGAACTTTTCTCCACAGCCTCCAATTTAATCTGTCTCCATTTCAAAGTGTATTTCTTCTTTCATAGTCTATCTTTTTGTTCTTTCCATACAAAAATAAGTCAGTCTTTTCTTCTATCAAGTCTAGACATTACCAAGCAAGTTGCACAGAGGACAGTAGTGTCTTCACACCCTAACCAGCTGGAAACCACAATTATGGCCTGCCCAGGGAGGTGCTGGAGTCACTGTCCCTGGAGGGATTTCAGAGACAGGTGGATGTCGCACTTAGGGAAATGGTCTAGTAGTTGATAGGTCTGGGACAAAGACTGGGCTTCATGAGCCTAAAGGTCTCTACCAGACCAATCGATTCTATGAGTCTATGATTATCAGAAAAGCCTATTTTTTTTTTCCTCTGGTAGATATGAGTTCAGAGAAAATCATGTTCATGTCATCTGTGTGAAAGGAACATGCTCATTGATGACAACTGTGAGCCTGCTAGGAAAGCAGAGACCCTTCAGTCACTGAAAGTCCAAGTGATTTCCTTGGAGGGTATGTAGATTAGGATTTTATGCAGACTTGGTCACATTTTGAACTAATTTCCTCAGGGAAGCCAAAACTTTAGAAGCCATTCTCGCAACATTTCAAAAGCTCCGATCCAGAATTTCAATTAAGAGATTGTCTGCACTGGTCTTATCTACAGGAAGATAACATTTGCTTTTTCTTATCCCCCCTTTTTTTTTTTTGACTTGAGTGAACTTCCTTTGCTGACATTTCCATATTTAAAATCCTTCAGTATTACTTTCACTCTGATTCAATTGGTAAGAAATTTATGTAATTTCCCAAAGTCAAGACTATTTTCCCCATGACAGTAGTTGCTCTCCTTGTCCTTGTCTTAACCCACAAAGCCTTTAATTATACCTTCTATCCCCTGTCCAACTAAGGAGGGGAGTGATAGAGTTGCTTTGCTTGGCATTTGGTATCCAGCTGGGCTCAATGCACCACAGAAAAGATGAAATAATTTGAGAGGAGCTTTCTTCCTGAATGACAAACAATTTTCAGCTTCGTGGCAATGTGTGTGGGGAGCAGCTTCCCAACCAGAGACCCCTTCAGGGTATTTTGGCATGTGCTCACCCCCAATAGAAGAGCTTGATGGTGTTCGATCCGCTGAAGAGTGAGCTTGGAGCTGGCTTTTCAGCACTAACACACCATAGCGTGGGAGGTTTCCAAGAGTAACATGCCATTTGCTGGGATATAAGTACACCACATATGTTGCAGAATATTGATCCCCCAGTTCCATTTTTCTTACTCTTCCACTTGATGTTTTAAAGGCATTCAAATGTGTGCATTTTCTAGGATACAAAAATATTACTAATAGATCAATTATTTGCATAATAATCTGAACAATAGTAGTGGTATTTGTGTAGAAATCAGTGTGTTCTCGTGGCTTTGAGCACATTGAACAGCTGGCTGCCTTACCTGGTGCTGACCAACTGTGTGGCATCTTAAAAGGAGGAGAAAGCACATGAGTTTCCTTGCTGAGATTCCTTGCTGGGCTCATCATGCCCACTACCGTGCCTGATGAGAGTAATGGAGTTAGTGGGCTTCAAGAGAAGTGTGGGTTTATTGCAATCACACAGGAACTCCTGTGTCTCTCCAGGTAGAGATGGACCTTGCCACATCCAACCATACTATTGGAAAGTCAGGTGTTTAGACAAGATTAATTGCCTTGACTCCTCTGTAGTCAACAGAGAGGCAGAAATCTCAGAAAAGGGTTTTGTTTCATTCTGAGGCAAGTGAGTAGGAAAAACTGGGTTACTCATCTTCTGGGTTTGCCTCTCTCTCTTTACTCACTATGGAGGGAGCCTAGTGATTAGTTCACACAAGTTGTCCAACCTTGGGAATTGCATGAGATGAGTCACATTCAAAGTGTTTGTGGCAAATTAGGTCATTATGAGAGGAGCTGGAGCCCTGCAGCAATTGTGCTCAGAGGGGTTTGGAGTGCAATGCTCAGATTTCACCATCAGCACCTGAAGGCAGAAGGTCCTGGCTTTACCCTGTGTTCAGCATCCCTGGCTGGGGTTCAATACAAAGGAGACGCTGGTGTTGAGCTTCTTCAAAAAAAATCATCTCCCAAACCATGTGTTTGCGTTAGTCAAGGGAAATTATGAGACAGTCTGTAGCTCACTTAACCTTAAGACTCTATTCTCTTCATGTTTTCCTTGTAAGGATAGCTGGTTAATGGCTATCCAGCATAAAAAAAACAGGTCAAGAAACAGAAGAAGAAATAAATCAAGCACACAGATACATAGACATGAAAAAGCTGATTGATGGGCCACTTAATGAACCACTCAAGTGTAACCTTGATAAGGTAGAGCTTCATATGTGACTTTGTAAAGGTAAGAAGAAGTAAAACAAGGTTATCGTGTCTTATGGGAAAGAGTAAACTTATCATGAGTTAAGAGGGATTGTGAGACTGTTTTAAGCTTACTATGCAGAATTTAAGAGAATAACCAAAGGGAGCCATCAAGGTGGACAGGGAAGGAACAAATGTGGGGAAAAAAGGGTTAAGAGGATAACCAGTGCATAACCATGTGTAATCAGGCACGGGTCAGTATATTTGCCTGGACAGGCCCTGCTCCTGAGCACTGCAGTCTATTCTACCTCCTTGTTAAGCTCTGTCCATAGCTGTTGGTTGTGTGAGTGCCCCCTCTCTTCTCTGACCAGCTGTCAGGGGATTGACCAGACTTTCATGAGAACACCTTTGTTCTGGATGATGGAGTTATCTTAGTCCTCAGCCTCCTCCTGATCTAGATATCCAGCCGCTTCCATCTGATTCTTTTCCTCCACTAATATTTCTACAAAAGCAGTGCATTGATGTTACACTGGGAGGATTTCACTCCTTTTTTAAGGAACATGTTGGACACACACTCCTTCAAAAACTGAGGTGCCTGAGAGAGTGACTAGACAAATGCTCTCTGCTGCATAATGAGCTTAAACCACTGCCAGGAAAATTAATTACCTCAGTTGTGTCTCCCCTCAAGTGGTTCCAGTTTGCCCTTGGTGGATTTGCAAGCAGTGACAACTGTATGTATGAAAGACTCCCAGGCATGAAACTCAGGTTTTTAATTTTAAAAGTTAGGCAACACTTTCACACAAAGGGAGGTTTTTCTTTTTTTTTAATCAAAGCTTCAGATAAGTTGTTTGCTCAATTAGTAATACAGGCAACCTAATCTGTAGCAGTAATAAAACACCAGAGGAGATTACTATTAATTTTTGAATTATGCAAGGAACAAATAGCTGCTGCTTAATTTTCCATTTGGTTCCACAAGAATTACCACAGATCTTAAAAAGAGTGACAGAAATATTTAACAGAGTCAAGTAAAGTTCATGACTTTTGGGGGTTTATTGCATTTTCTCTCATTTACCAGTCTGAGTTTGGACTACAGTTAATATCATTGATCTCATCTCCTAATGGGTTCTGTAACTATCTGTTTCTACATTCATTCTTTACCATAGCAAAGGTACATTCAATCTTCATTTTCTCAGAGAAAAGAAGACTTTTTTTTTGTCTTTAACAGCCATTTTTCCCCTCTGATTTCAAGCTAGAGGATGACTACCTTGGAGCTGCTTTTCGAAACATTGCTCCTTGGGTGAGCTCTCAAGCCCTGTTCTCTCTGGGACCCTCTGTATCATAAGGGATTTTTTTTTCCCTAAAATTTCAGGTCCAATGCCTTGTTCCCATTCCTATCTTTCATCATTAACCAACATTTTTATCTTATAGTTTCAATAGCATCTTTAAGAAAGAGGTATCAGGGATAAAAATATCTATGTGAGGAACGTAGAGCACACCATTTTCTCTTGTCATGTATTTTGTATAAATAACAGTTCTTGAGTTGATAGTCTCATTGTGATAATAGGCAACTGAATAAAAAACCCACCTAAGTGTCATTTTAAATAATACTGTGTAAATTCCAGGAGCTGGCACTTCAAAAAGACAAAGGAAGAGCACTAAAACATATCTCCTGAAGAACAGAACTACAAATACAGCTATTACATTTTTTTTTCCCCACTTGTCAATAATTTTCATATTACCAGTATCTTTCATGACTATATTGAGCAAGGAAATCAATGATATACTTCTAATGTCTCTAGTAGATTTGTTTTAAGAGATTTATTGGATTGGGTTCTATAAGAAATATTTGAGTTGGAATTGCATAGTAGAACTATAGAACAGTTGATGTTGGAAAGGCCGTTTGGGGATTGCTTAGTCCAGCTCCCTGCTCAAAGTAGATCTTGCTTCAAAGTTACATCAGGCCGTTGAGCACTTTGTGTGTCTGAGCTTTGAATTTCCAAGGATGGCTATCCCACAGCCCTCTGGGCATTCCAAACCTGTGCTTCACCATCCCCACAAGGGACATCTTTTCCTTACATCTGCTTGTAATTTCTCTTGCTACAACCTGAGACCATCACCTCCTGCCTTTCTGCTGTGCATCCTGGGAAAAGCCTGGCTTTGTTTTCTTTATAATTTTGGTCTTGTTAGTTGGTAACAGCAGTCAGATGCCACCTAAGCCTTCTCTTTTGAAGGCCAAGCACACCCAGCTCCCTTCACTGGTGAACTTGTTCAATCTCTCTGACTCCTGGGAGTCTTGTGAGCTATTGGAGGTACAAAAGAAAAGGATTTCTGCTGCAGAAGTGCTGTTTATCTCACAATCCTAAATGTAGTGGTTTTCTCTCTTAGCTAGAGAGTTTGCTAATGATTTTCAAATAATTTCAGGAAACACAATATGACATCCCACACTGGTTTGAGAAATAAACTTACTATAATGACTGAATCAGTGCAGTTTATCTTTCTCCTTCATATGAGTAACTCTTTTTATTTAGGTTCTCTGTTTTTACTTTATAATTTATGTAAATTATAGACGGGAGAATGAGTGTAATTTCTGTAATGCCCCAATGGTTGCAGTTTGAGGAACTTTCTCTTTCCAGTTGAGGAAAGACACCCAGTTCCCAGCACACCTCTTTACAAACATATCTCTCCCATAATGCATTTTGTTACTAATTAAGAGCAATATGTCTCATCTACTTGCCTTCATATAAAGACATTAGCAGGCATACAAAACCAAGAATAGTTAGAGAACAATTAAAAACCTTTATTCCCAAATAAAAAAACTCCTGCTGCAGAACTGTCACTTAATTTTGAATAGTGACTGTGCAGAGATGAGCTAGACCATGTTTGTAGGTAGCAGTAATATCTTTTATTAGATCATCCAGTACACTCACGGTCTGCAATATTGCTTTTAAACCTGGTTCATGGAAGTTGGTATCTCACAAAGTCTGGCACATAGTGTGCATCACGACTGTGACTTTAGGCAAGACAAATTGCTCTGCATTCAAGTGAAATCTTATCATTTTCCTAAACTCACCTGATGACATAGCAGGACGAAATGGTCCAGAGAATTGTTGAGGTTGGATAAGACTTCTGGATATCATGTAGTCCAACACCATTGCTCAAACAGGCTCAACTAGAATAGATTGCCCAGGACTGTGTCCAGTCAGGGTCTGATTATCTCCAGGGAAGGAGACTCCACAACCTCCCTGGGCAACCTGTGCCAGTGTTTGGTCATTCTCACAGTAACAAATAGTTTTTCTTATGTTAAGATGAAATTTAATGGATTTAAATTTGTGTCTACTGACTCTTTTTCTGTCCCTGAGCACCACCAATAAAAGCCTGTCTCCCTCTTTGTTCTTTCTCTTCTCCAAGAAGAATGAAATATCCTCCAGTCTCCTCATTACCTTTTTGCTGTTTTGCAGGGCTCACTCTAGTATGTCCCTGTCTCTTATGTTCTGGGTGCTCTGGGTCCTCCAACCTGGATCCTGAACTTCATATATGTCTTACCAGTGCTGAGCAGAGATGAGGAATCCCTTCTCTCAACCTGCTGGTAAAGCTCCACCTCATGCAGCTCAGGATGCTGTTGATTGTCTTTGCCATGAGGGTGCCTTCAGGTCCCTTTCTGTAGACTTGATTTCATATCAGACATCGCTCAACTTGTACTGAAATTATTCTGCACCAGGTACGGGACTTTGCATTTCCCTTTGTTGAGCTTTGTGAGGTCACAGTCATTCCATTTCTTCAGTCAGTTGAAGTCCTTCTGGATGGCAGCACAACCCTCTGATGTATTAGCCACTTCTCCCAGGTTTTTTTTAATTCCTCTGCTCTTCCTGTATGACTTTGGGCTCTCTTTACAGCCTCCCATTCCTGATTGATTTCAAACTTTGACAGTATGGAGTCTCCTTCTCTGGAGACATTCAAACCCATCTGGACAAGTTCCTATGTGACCTACTCTAGGTGGTCCTGCTCTGGCAGGGGGGTTAGACTGGATGATCTTTCAAGATCCCTTCCAATCCTTAAGATCCTGTGATTTAACGGTTCAGATTACTATCCAAAAGGTTCCAGTCTCCACCAATGTTTTTAACCAGGCTCTGCTCTATCCATCCTTGGCACCTCAGATGCTGTGCTCCTGTTTCACTGAGATTTTTACCCCTGCACCTTCCAGTATATTTCAAAGAGAATTACACTTCTGATTGCAGTCAGACCCATTGGGGAGAGATTCTTTTCCCCAATTAATGATCCATGAGAAAGCTACCAAGCAGTCCCAAATGAAGTTAATAAATACTTTCATTCTAAAGTAGTACTGCAAGTTTTTGCTCTCTAAAGTACCTGTAACTACCAATTTTCAGGTCTAGCTAACAAAGCAATCCTGAATCTCATCAGGAACAGAATAAGGTCACAGTGCCCATGCTGTGCTTTTAAACAGTTTCAGTCATTTTTTTTTTCCCCACGTGTTTTTTTCTGAGTATCAACTTGCTTTCTCTTTCTTACTGTTAAGTCTAGAAGAAAGCATATGCCCGTGTGCAAATACTTAACGTCATGAATAACTACAAAGTGGCAGTATTTAATGCTAGTTTGTAAATCATTGAAAATTATTTCTACAAAAGCAATTTTTCTTCATTAATTGAGATAGTGACACTGGGACACCACTCATGCTGTTTATTTAGCTGTTCTAATTAGTTATTTGGAAGCATTTATTTGGAAGCATTTACCTCTCTCTACCGACCAGATTGGAACTTAGGCTCTTAACACTTGGTAATTGGAATCGTACATTTTATCAGATACAAAAGTTCGTCTGAGTGATGGTGAGAATATTTTGCGTCTTCAGACCTTCTGACTTTAATAGAAAGTAGAGATCTGTGGCATTCTGGCATCACTCACATTCTTTTACAGGTACAGAGAAAAAGTAGATGCACCAAAAAATGTTAATTACACAAAAAAGCACTGGAATTCTGACCAAGTATCTGCATAAATACTGGATTTTACATAAATCCTGCATAATCCACAGTCTGTAGAAGCCCAGCTGTTTGTTGCAACATTTACATGGCTATGAATTTGTAAGATAAGTTTTGGTTATTACCAGATTACCTTCTCTAACCTCATCCTATGCATTTCTGAGATGAAGGAAGAGTAATGCAATTCTCTTCTGGGGAGGAAATAGGAAAATATATATGAAGATGATAATTTTTATCAAATAAAGAACAGAATCCTAATATTTTGGAAACACAACAATGGAGTTCAATTACCAGATGCCACTTTCAAAACAGGAGTGCTTTATTTCCTAAATGAACAGGATAACAAAATAGAATTGTGGTCAGTGAACCTTATTCACAGTTCTGCACCACAACTTTTGATATTCCTAGTTCTTCTAATTTTTTTAACAGACTAATTTTATTTACAAAACGTACCACTGCTACTACATCAAGCAGTAGATCACTGACAAATACAATTCTAATGTCTGGATGTGTTCTTTGCCCCTCATAATTAAATAGAAGTCCATGGGTTATTTTTATTGAGGAAGGAAAAACTTTCAGGTCTTCAGTTGAAACTCTACCTGTCTGATGGTAGTTCAAGAAAATTTCAGCAAGGGCTATTTTCTTATCCAGTTTTATTTGTCAAGTAACATCATCTCTGTTGTTGTCTCATGTCAGATTAAGATCCAAATTGCTCTACATGGTAAATTGCACTTTTTATCCTCTAAACTCTATGGAGTGTCTTCACTGCCCTTGTCTTCAGCAATGACAAAAGTATGGAGCTCACTCACATTCTGAACAGAACATGGAAGGGCGAAGCTGTAAAAACTAGGTTGTCAGTTTTTCTCCAACTTCTTGTTAAAAGTGAACCCACTCTTCAACACCTTCTGCTGGAATTTTCATGTCAACTGGATTGCTGGGCAGTCCTTCCTTCCTTCCTTCCTTCCTTCCTTCCTTCCTTCCTTCCTTCCTTCCTTCCTTCCTTCCTTCCTTCCTTCCTTCCTTCCTTCCTTCCTTCCTTCCTTCCTTCCTTCCTTCCTTCCTTCCTTCCTTCCTTCCTTCTTCTTAGAGAATAGTATTAAACAACCCTGACAATTTTGCTTCAATTAGTTTTTATATTTATTTTCACTAAACACATTTCATAACAAGATACTAACAGCTTTGGCCTTTCATGTGCTGTCAAATAGGGCCTCATTCCTGCAGCTTACCAGTAATGAGAAGGAGTTAAATTTCTGCAGGAACACGTACCTGAATTTCTGTACACAGCAATTATTTGGGAACTGTAAAGTTAAGTCTGACTCGTTAGAGGAAGCAAAAAAAGGTATTGAAAATAACAAGCTAATGAATCTGTGTGGGCTCCTCATCGGCAGTTATATGCTGTCTGGCGAGAACCAGAAAGAGAAAAATAATATCTTGCACTGCAGGAATGTTTTCTATCTCAGCACCTGGAGAAAGTTTTACAAAATTTAAACAGTCGGAAAAATGCTCAAAATCCATGTCTTTGGGTTACCCAAGACCATACCATACCAGTACTAACAAAGCTCTTCTTGTTGAAGAGGTCACAGCAATGTGTCTATAGCATGAAGCTTAGGACAGGAGCCATCGTCTTTTTAAACAGAGCCAGGAGAGATGCCTGGAAACTCTTATCTTGAGACTGCTGCTACTTGTTGTTGTAGTGCTTTTAGGAAGGAGGTAGTAAAGCCATTGCAGAATGTGCAGAGTCTGTAACAGGTAAATCAAGGGCAAATGTAAACCAACATGATATCTATCAGCTTCTGCCAGGTGGGCAAGGGATGGTCATCCCAACAGCTCTGAAGTCACAGGGGTTGTCAGAGCTGATACCCCATTGGGAACAGATATTCACATCCAACTTACTTTGCCTTCTTCAAACAATAAGAAATTTTACTTGATTTCTTCACTGGGCATTTGGAACAGGCTCTACCTTCCTTTTGCTTGGGTCAGCTCTTGGGATATTTTTCTCATTAGTGTTTGCTGTTTCCAGCTGCTTCACATGGCTGAAACACATGATGTGGTCCCTTGAGAAACCAGCTGGAAGACTATCTGCTAGAAATGAACATAAAAGAGATATCAAAGAAAGTAAGCAGGGCAGTTCCCAGCAGTAAAAAGATAAATCTAGAATAACAATGCCTCAGAGAAAGGAATTGTATGGGGAGCAAGGAAATATCGTGTCTGGTGAAGGAAATGTTTACAATTATGAATGATTAATAAGCATGTCAATTTTCTACCTCATAACTGTTAAACTTCTTCAAAACCATCTTCCCTTCTAACATGTTCTCTGCAGTAAGTAATGAATGTACCACTGTGGTTGAAATGCTAGAAGGTTTCTGTAAGTGCCCTTAGTAACATATTTTTCTCCCAAGAGAGACACGAGACCCGATGTCCAGAACCTGCTACTTGCTTGTTGTTTGCCACCCAGGTGTCACTCCTGAAAGCACAGCAAGTTTCCCTCTCCATGGGGTCTCTGCCATCACTCAGTGAGTTCCCAATGGCAGGGGATGAGATGAGGCATGGGTACATGCTCAGCAGCTTCTGCAGCTCCCTGAAAACTGCAAGGTTGGCTTTTGGTCACCTGAGGGACCCCCAAGGATCCTCAGTTTTATGAAGCCTGGAGAAACACATCACTCAGTGAATGTGGAACTCTCAGCATCTCTGGTCCTCAGGGAAGATGCAAAGCATTGGAGATGCCTAGAGGGGACCTGTCTGAGTCTGCAAGCCCCTGTCCCAGGCCTCTTCAGTTTGCTCTGCAGGAAGACAAATAACAAAAACTGTGAGGAGCTGCAGCTGGATGTTCTGCCTGTGCCCTGGAAGATGCAAGACTACAACAGCCTCTTATCAGGATATAACTGTACAGATTAACTGCCAGGATCCATGCCACGGAGCCAAAATCCTGAAGTCCTTCTGTATTCAAGTGGGATCTCAGACGTTATTTCACTTTGTGTGCAGTGTAGATGTGGGTGTCCTCTGCTAGATTCATTTTGCCAGTTGAAGATAAGTTGACAGATAGACAGATACATGCACATCCCAGTTTGTATTTGTGCAATGCATAAAGAATATTAAACAGCCACTACTTATGATAAACTCCAGTTCTTTCCTGATTAAAGAGGACTCAGTTTATATTTCTCTCTGTGCATGAAATTGCAAGACCTTCATTAATTAATCTGCATTCTAACCTCTACTGGAATATCCCATAAGGTTTTTTTCAGTTAAGCCAGTTACAAATTTGCTAATGCCTTCATTCTCACAGAAATAGAACCATAGAATGATAGAATGGCAGTAGTTGGAAGGGACCTTTAGAGATCATATAGTCCAAACCCCCTGCAGAAGCAGGTATTGTCATTGTGTCTTAACAAAAGACAAATTTAACCTCAAACAATTGAATGTATCAGTTTATGTTAAAAAGAAAGTTTGTTTTTTTTAAAAAAAATAGAATTCCTCTTAGATTCTTGATTTGAGTTCAGGTATATTTCAATAAACATAAGGAAGTTAATAGTGCAGGTGAAAAAAAATCGTTGTATATTCCCCAAATGTTCTAAATAAATGCAATTCATCATTTTCTGCAATCAAATTAATGACTTGCAATAAATGATGAATTCATATGACATCTTGGAGAATATAACAGAATAATAATATGATTGAGCCTGACCTTTCATACATAATTTCTGAGCTGCCAGTAACACTTTACAATATGAAATGCTCCACCTGGTTCTTAACACCCTTACTATGGATTTGAGAGAAGATAATTCAAGCAGAAGTTTGATAGGTTTGCAAAAAGGTGACAATAGCTTCAGATTGCCCTCCTGCTAGTTCATTCCAATAGGCCAAACCAAAGAAGGAGCAAGGATCTAGTGCTCACTAGTTGGGTGACTGCTCTAGCAAGGTGAGAAGCATAACACAAAGAGACTCAGTACCTATGCCACTAAGGAAAATTCATTACCAAGAGCTGAGTAAATTTGGGATAAATTAGACCTGCTTTGGGGACATTGCATTTCAGAGGTTTTCTAGGGTTTTATTTTCTTCCTTGTTTCACGCTTTCTTTGTGGTATTCAGATGAAGCAGTACTGATGTGGTTGTGCCAATCACATTGGGGTGAAGGAGAATAATAAAATTCAGATGCTATTTTTTAGATCTCCCTGAGAATAACAGGACTTACATCCTGGAATTTCATTACAAATTTTAGCTTTCTTAAACACAGTATTTTTTTCAGAACTCCATTAAGACAAGAAACACACACACACACAAACAAAAAAACCCTCCACCCCAAACCTATCAGAGTTTCAACAGCACTGTAAGACACTGATGACAGTTACTAAAACACTCCTTGAACCAGCTTCAGTTTCAGTGAGCAAGATTGAGACAAATGATGACAACATGTTCTCCAGACCTTTCTTTCCTCATAGCCTTGCTGAAATGTCTGCTCTCCTGGGAATGGCCAGTATGATTTGTGACATGATGGCTCAGGAACATCTCTGGAGTCAAAGTCTTCTCATGCTGCTTGCTTCATTGTGAGTTTGTCAGCTGAATCTTTTAATCTAACGCACAAAGGTATCAAATACGGAGTGGGATTTCTAACATAGTAAGGATTACCAATGATCTGGATGAGAAGACAGAGCGTACCCTCAGCAAGTTCCTTGATGACACAAAACTGGGAGGACTGGCTGATTCCCCAGAGGCTGTGCTGCCATTCAGTGAGATCTCGACCGGCTTGAGAGTTGGTCAGAGGGGAACCTCCTGAGGTTCAACAAGGACAAGTGCAGAGTCCTACACCTAGGGAGGAACAACCCCATGCACCAGGACAGGCTGGGGATTGACCTGCTGGAGAGCAGCTCTGCAGAGAGAGACCTGGGAGTGCTGGTAGATAATGAACTGACCATGAGCCAGCAATGTGCCCTCGTGGCCAAGAAGGCCAATGGCAGCCTGGGATGCATCAAGAAGAGTGTGGCTAGCAAGCACATCAATGGAGGTTCATCTCCCCCTCTCCTCTGCCATATCTGGTGAGGACTCATCTGGAGTCCTGTGTCCAGTTCTGGTCTCCCCAGCTCAAGAGGGACAGGGAACCGCTGGAGAGAGTCCAGCACAGGGCCACCAAGATGATCAGGGGACTGGAATATCTTCCTTATGATGAAAGACTGCGGGAACTGGGGCTGTTTAGTCTGGAGGAGACTGAGGAGAGATCTCATTAATATTTACAAATATCTAAATGGTGGGTGTCAGGAGGTTGAAACATCCCTCTTTTCTATTGTATCTAGCAACAGGACAATGGATAATGGGATGAAGCTGGAACACAAGAAGTTCCACTTAAATATAAGAAAAAACTATTTCAGTGTTGAGGTGAGGGAGCCCTGACACAGGCTGCCCAGGGAGGGTGTGGAGGCTCCTTCCTTGGAGGTCTTCAAGACCCGGCCAGGATACGTTCCTATGTTACCTGATCTAGGTGGACCTGCTTGAGCATGGGGGTTGGACTAGGACACATCCCCTGCTGCTGAGATGTGAGGGCTGTGCAGACCAATTGAGGATCTCTCACTCAGGAGGAAGTGCACGTCACTGTCTTTGTCTGTTTACATTTCACATTATTTTGCCCAGAGGTTTAAGAAAATGTATTGCATAAACTTTTTATGAATCTCATTCCTGGGGCTTTCTGCTTGTTGATAATGATCTCTGCGTATTGCCAGGTGTAGACAGGGAAGCGCATCAGGAGCTGACACTGTGAGCCTTTAATGGAAATCTGGATCTGAATATAAATGTCATGTCCTGGTTTTTTGCTATTAAAAAAAATGCCTTTCTTTCTTTATTTTTTTTTAGTTGGCATATTCCAGGCAATTAGAAAATGTGTATTTTTGTTCCCTGTTGTGTAAATGAAGTGAAAAACATAACTGGCAGACATAATGTGAACAAAAATATGTATTTCATGCTGTAAGACATTTTTTAGATGACTCTTAGGCATGTATTTTTATTACCTTCAGTTCCCTTCTTGCCCATTCTCCCTTCAGGAGGATGGAACCAGGCTGTTCTCACTGATGTCCAGTGATAGGACAAGGGGCAACAGGTACACGCTGGAACAGAAGAGGTTCCAAAGAAATATAAAGAAGAATTTATTCCCTATTCAGGTGAGGGAGCACTGGAAGGGGCTGCCCAGATGGACTGTGGAGTCTCCTTCTCTGGGGACATTCAAACCTACCTGGATGAGTTCCTGTGTGACCTACTGTAGGTGGTCCTGCTCTGGAAGGGGAGTGAACTAGATTATCTTCCGAGGTCCCTGCCAGCCCTTGAGATTCTGTGATTCTCTTCTTCCATAATCCCTTCCTACAAGACCCCTCTGGCTCCAAGGTTTAGCCCTTTCAAATTGCATCTCCATCAGTCACACATCAAGTAGCCTAAGAATGCCTTAGAGCATGTGTCTGCTAGTGGGTGAGGAAGGGTAAGGTGATGGCCACTGTTCTGAGACTCTTCTTCTGATGTCTATCCATGTCTGCCCTCCAGACCTCTCCCTCTGGTTGCATTACTGACATCTTCTCTGTTCCTTGGAGTGATATGTAACTGATTTTTTTCCCTGGAATTATGCAGGGTGCAAGGGTATATTTGTGCCCTGCCTGCATCCTGCTGCAACACGTGTCATGTGGGCTGAGCCTCTTCATTCCTATGCAGATGACCGAGACCTGCAGGGTAGTGAGCTGGAGGGTTTTCAAGATTTCACCAACATCAAGGGTGGAACGCGTCAGCTTACATTTAGAAACTGAATTGGGAAAACGTAAACTGATTAGCAAAGATCTTCTAGCATCAAGACACTGTGCTGAACTGAGAGGCAGAATCATTACCAGCTTTGTCAAGAAGCTTGTTAGGCTTGTCCATGTCTCATCAGTAAAAATAAATGGGAGAAATAAACACAGGTTCTGACTCTTCCCCATCCTTCAGTGTCACACTGACCATTAAAATATGTAAAAAGAAAACATCTGAAAATAAAAACACAGGCTCGACAGGATGGGTCACAGACCCATCACTAAAGCCTTTAGACGAATTAATGAATTATTAATTAGCCTTTTCTTTCATATATTTGTAGACTTTCAGTAAAAGTAAGTTGATACATCATTTAATAGAGATGCCTGTAAAAACATTAATCTTTCATTAATTTGATTTCTTTCTCTGTGCATATTACATTTTCACACTACATTACAGGGTGCCATGAGTAATTAGTCTTCCCTTTGCTGTAGATCTTTTAGACTTTCAATTCTGTACTAAGGACATAAACACAAATAATGATAAGCTGTAAGTGATTCCTCAAACCAAAATAACTAGAGAAGTTTTTCCTCTTCAGAGTTGCACTTAATTCCAACAGTGAGTGCTGTGGACAGGTATGGCCTGTGGTCATATTCCGGGCACCCAATTTCATTACCTGGTCTTCACTTGGACAAAGCTATTGTAAAGCGGCTCCATCTGCTACAGCAGCTATTCTTTAGTCCTCAACTGGGCTTTCTTATGAAAATGTCCCTTGATTCTGCTGTATGTAAGACGTTTCCACCTACCTCAGTTCAAGCATGGACATACCCAAAAGCTGTTTATCACAACAATTGTCCTTACAGTTCTACTGACTTTTGGAGAGATAGGATATAAGAGATAAACTATCTTGGTTTTATGACATTAGGAAAGATTTAAATACTGCAATAGTTGCACATAGATTGTGATATTGGTTTTGTTTTGTTTATAGCTGGGATTTTTGTCTTCTAGGATGACACACACCTTGGAAATAGCAATTATTGTAATAAATAGGTAACATGAAGCTGGTTTTGGTAGAAGCATGGGTACTTTTTTTTTTCCCCAAGGGTGGAAATTACAATACATCAGCAAAAGAGATCTGCTTGTTTGTTCATAATCTGTTCACAAAAAGGAATATATGATAATTGTGTCAACCAGAGAGTAACCACCTGCCTGTTCACATGTTGGATCCTCTTAATTTGTCTTTGTCTTTGACTTGAAACAACATAGCAAAAGCACAATACCCTCACTGGCACTCTTATTTCTCATGAGTAGATGGATTCAATGTCCTTTAGTAATTATTTTTCTCTTTAATGTCATTTTTTTCCTGGAAATCATTCTAATATGTTACTGTTTACAAATGAAGAAACATTACAGTAAAACGTCTCAGTTGACAAAAACTGTGATTTTCACCATATTCAGTCTTCATACAACCATGGTATGAACTGGTTCTATTTTCTCTTTAGAACTGAAAGGGAAAGATTCAGCTAGAGACTAAGGCACCTGAATGTAGGTGTCTGCCAAGCATTTCAGGTATCTAAGCAACCATTAGGTTTGATGGAAATGTAGTCAGTACAGTAGATAGGGGCTGAGGATGTTCAGTTCACCCTAAAGTGCATATCCTAAAGAGGAGATCTGAAGTTGAATGAAACTTCAGGAAGATCTCTAGAACAGATATAAAAGACAGCTTATGTCCCAGACTTGTTCATGTTTGAAAATAAGGAGTGTTAGAAAAGTAGATGAGTATCCTGACAACTGGAAAACAGAGGATAGAGGCCTCTAACATGGCTATTGAAAATGTGTGTAAGCATAGCTTTCTTTTACTTCTCAGTTACCTTTGCAGCATGGGGCTATACTGTTTGCATTCAAATTATATAAGCCAACATGTTTAATTATAAAGGCCACTACTGTATGGAGTGTAAAATTAGAGAGACTTGCAAAAGGTGAAGCATCACATGCTATTGAGTCATGTCAGTCTTTAGTTCAGGCTGCTGGAGTAAGAATGTGTTATGTACTATTTTATATGTAATATATTACGTTAACTGTATTGAACACTTCATTTTAGGAATGTGGGCAGGACACACCTCTACTGACTGGCAGGAGCCAGTTAAAATTGATAATGCTGAAGTTCACTGGGGAAGAGGCATCCTTCATCTGACAGCACCCAGGACAGCTCCTGGATTACTTACGAGAAAGTAAAGAAGACAGGGTGAGTGTTACAAGCTGTGTCCCAAGGATTATGATCGTTTGTTAACATCCCTAAAAGGAGGGGAAAAAAAGATGTTAGTAATTAAATGATTTAGAAACTGTAATTGAAATTGCAGCTGTAATGGTAAGATCTGAGAGAAATTTTCAGATTGAAAAAAACTAAAGAAGATGTAAAGATGTTCCACTAAAGATACACCAAAATCCTCCTCTGTCATCCTCTGAACTGAAGGGTGGTAACGCCTTCAGCAATACTGAAAACTCTGCAAGTGTTTCAATGCAAGGTTTAGGAGAACAACAACAGCCAAAACACAAAAGAAAAAAAAAATTTAAAATAAACCAAGAAATTTTGGTTACATTATGTGGTTTTACATGCTTTTGGTATGACACATGAACTGGTTACAATGATCATTTTAGACACAGAATTATTATTAATACATATCTGTATTTAAATAGAAATCAAGCCTACTTGATCCACTGCATCTTTAAAGGGGATAATGCACTTGGGGCATGATCAGAAGTGCTTTTAGGCTACCATGTGTGATCTCATTTGTCAAATAGTACCAATTCAGATTTCCTGATTTCCAGCTTGGTTCTTTGAAAGGACACTGAAATCACTGCTTTGGTTCTTAGAGCTTGTGTCTGTGGTCAGGCACGAATAGGATATGAACCTCTTCCAGAAGGCCAACACTCTTGAATCCAATGCCTTGTTGAGAGGGTTGGTGAGCATATTGGCTAGTTTTCCACTGGGGAGAGATGGTTTGGGAAGCTGGAACTGGATGGCCAGGCAGCCTGAGCCAGCAGAGAAAACTGCTCAGGTGCTGGGACAATTTCCTCACTGCGGATGAGAGACCCCATCTGTTTCCCTGGAACACCGACTGTTTCAAGTAACAGAAATCCCTTCTGGGAGAGTGTAATTCTCTCTCTCAGGTGAATCTCATTCGTGTTTGCCTCACCTTTCATCTTCCAGATGAATCTTCCTTGAATTCTTCAGGACTTAGCTTTCCCAGCAGTATGTGCCAGGGGATTGTATATTCATTATGCAGAGGATTTATTTATGTTTATTTTGATGTTGCACACATCAAAAAACTGTAATGCAGCACACATATGCCAATCACTGTTTCCATTGAGTTTTTGCCTTTCTTTTATTAGGCACAAACAGATTTTTGAGTTCAGCAAGGATGCTATGAATAACGTGATGCATTTTAATGAAGTTGTAAAATTTCAGGAAAAATCTTCTTTTCTGTGGGTTTTTTTTTTAGTTTTTAGTTCGGTAGAGAATAATAAGATAAAAAGAAGCACTCAACATCTACATATGCAAAATTTCAACTTCTGAGCATGCCTAGTTCTCTTCCATGAACATCTTGAGCCCATGTAGTCTCTTTTTCTATGCAAGTCTAGAAAAGGAAGTCCCAAAGTCCTGCCTGATATACAGGAGAAAGCATGGTTTTGCTCTCCACTGGAGCAGGAATTTCTGAGGAAGCAGAAGGAGAGCTGTTATAGAATTTGAGGCAAATCTTCCAAGAAGTTCAGTGATCTCTTTTAAGTGTGTTTTTATCCAAGTGTTTATTTAACTGAGAAACATCTTAATGTTCATCTGTTGTTTCTCTCACCATTATATTCTCTTTGCTCATTTTCAGTTCTGGTTCCTTTTATTTCCCACTTTTCCATTCTAACATTGTTCTTGTCTGTTCCTTTCTGTGAATTTCTGCTTTACTTTCTTCCCAAACTGAAGACAAAGGGATCAAAGCAGTTATCTATAATGACAAAAATAAAAGCACCATAACATGTAAATTCAACTTTGAAAGACAAATATTGTAAACAGAAGGGCCAAATAAGTCTTCAGCCTCTGTCAGCCATCTATCTGCTCTGGCACAGGGTCCTTCCCAGGCTGCAAGTGGGTTTCTCCTTTCCCATGGCCTCCAAAGCTGTAGGGTCTGCATGGGCTGCAGCCTGGACTTCAGGGTAATATCTGCCTTGGCATCTCCACCCACCAGTGATGCAGGTAGTTATGTAGGTAGTTGCTACCCCTGCTCTCCCTTCCATGTCACTCTTATCAACAAGAAATTTTCCACAGATGCCTTTCTAGCCACAAAATCCAGCCTTAAAGGAAGAGGTGCCTACTGTAAGGTGCCAGAAGTAACCCAGGAGTCATGCAGTTATGGAAGTTTAGGCAGACTGTATTTTTGTGCAGCCCATCCTGGAAACATCACATGGCACCAGTAGCCAGCACTGTCCTGGAAAGGCTGACTGAGGGATGGAAACTTCAGCAAAATCAAGGCAGAGCCCAGCCCTGTGTCTCTCCACAACCCAGAGCCTCTCCATCGATCTCTGTACACCTCAGGACTGGTCAGTCTGGCAGAGAAACTCTGCCCAGAATATTTTTGAAAGTTTAACACTATGTAAATAAGAGCTAATGTGTAAATTAAAGCTATCTGTGGTTGTCATCTTTCAGTTTTTACATTTATACCTGGGAGAAGCATCAGTATGTATCCAAATACGGAGACTGACTGACAGATTTCCTCCCCTATAGTTCTGATTCAGGTGACCTAAATAGTTTGGAGCTGGATTCAAACTATTGATTCCTCTGTTCTGCACTGAAAGAACTAACTTAAGTCCAGATTCATGTGGTGGTAAAAATACTCTAATTATTGAAATCCTTTAAGTTCTGGGGTTTATGTTTTTGGAAAGGCAAAAATCTGATATTCTATAAGAAACATGGGAATCAGAAACAGAGTTATAAGGAAAATGAGGAAATGTCTGTTTCATTGCTATCTCTTATTTCGTTGAATTTCACCTTTCAGAATTTGTTCTGATGGATTCCAAGGATAAAGAAGCCTTAGTTTGCAAATCATGCATTGTAAAGTGTAACTTTCAGCCTTCAGCCCAGTTGCTTAAACGAATCATGACTTTAGAAGATTTAGAGCTGCTTTCAAGTTTTCAGCAGGGAAGCTGTGACAGTTAAGATAGGGCGATCCTATGTCATAAAGAAAAAAGAACATCAGCAGCATCAACTGCCTAAGGCTATGTAAGAAACACATTATTCCCAGAGGAGTTACCACATGCAACCCCATGGCTGCCATGAAGAGCTCTAAAGCTAATTTGCAAATCTATGAAAACACATCAGGGTAGGACACTACCTTCTCTTTAATTAGTTCATTACAGATCAAATACAAGAACAAATCACCACATACTCCCATGGGTTACAAGAAAATAATCTTAAAATATACTTCACTGCTCTGCAAGATAACTTCTCTAACTTCTGAAGTAAGCCAGTAAGATTTGACCCAAAAATGAGACATTATGACCTTAGCAACAAAAGATATGCCAAAACATTAAATTACTGAGAAGTCACTATGACAAATTAATCCATTACAATAACAAGACTGACATTAAGACTGCAGATCAGTCATGTCACCAAAACAATTGAAATACTTCAAATATGATGCATTGGCCACGTCTTTGGCACACCTTTAGGCACCAAACTGACCCCTCAGTTTGACCGCTCACGTCTTCGTGAACAATCTGAAGGATGCTACATGAGTTACACCATATCTTCACTACATAGAACACACACTGAACAGTTGGCTGCTGTAAGTGCAAGCCGGATCTGAGAAGACAAATAAGCTCTGATCTGACAGTTTGCAATACCTCAGCCAGTTTCTGTTCCTTGCCCAAGGTCTTGTGGCATTGGAGCACAATAAAAGAGCAATCAACCACAAATACATTTTAACCTGAAGGTTTGGAGGCCAGGAGAAACTCTATCCAGCTTCACTCTTGTGAAGAGATAAAAGTGATGTCTCCACAGTTTATACTGTGTTCACAGTCAGAAAATTTAAAGTTTCATCTTAAACTTAACGTAATAACCTTCTTTACTCCTTTGCCAGGCAGCTTTCCTAGTTCATCTCTATAGTACAAGATACTATAGAGACGAACTAACATTAAATAGAAAATCTGACATTTCTGTCACTTATAAACTGAGCAATTTGCAGTGTATTCACTTTCAAGTAACAAAATTACAATGAAATACATTTATATCTTATGTTAAAAAAAAAAAAAGAGAAAATCAGAGAAGCCTTTGCTTTTCTCCAACAGTTTAAATATGTAAAAAAAAAACAACCCTTAAAAATGAAAGCTGATCACAAACTTTTTGTTTATAGAGCTGGAATGTTTAGGCATAACATGAAGAACAGCTTTTCATTTTTTTCTCAATCAACTAGTCTCTTTCTTTGCATTTGATTTCCACTTAAAACCTCGTTTTTGCTCAACAGATGAAGGAAGATTGTTTCTCACACTCTGTCAGTAAGCCTTGGCAGATAGATATGTCAGTCCTGGTTTGTAATTCCTATTTGCCTAACTTAGAAAACTAACATTTTTAAAAGAAGTTTTAATATTTGTATCAACTTTGTATCTTCCATTGCTCTTTTTTTTTTTTGTTTTTGCTTCTTCCTAAGACTGAAAAGGAAAAAGCCTGAAAAGAAGAAAAAATGTCTTCAGATTTATAACAGTAAAATAAAGCCTTGCATTGTGAGATGTTTTCTCTCTGTGACTTGCTAACTGAATGCTTCAGCTGAAATCCATGTTTCTCTTTCATTCTGTTCATCCCACTTCATGACTAACAAGAACCGCCAGCATTAACTAAAAGATTGGAGGGAAGTTGGAATGCTTCCTTCATAAGGAATTCACAGATTTGAAGAAAGTTGTTCTGAATAATATGAAATAGAAAGATGTTCTGGGTGTCTTATAACAAAAAAATTACCATAATAATTCTCAAAACGTGGAAAATATTCCATGTTTGTTTCAACTTCCAAACTTTTCATCTAAGAACTTACAACAAAGTAAAATTAACTTTGAAATGAAACTCAGTCTTCAGATGAGACAAAATCAATACACAAATCACTACCAAAAGCTTTGTGTTTTA
Source organism: Urocolius indicus (assembly GCA_013401255.1). Classification (NCBI taxonomy): domain Eukaryota; kingdom Metazoa; phylum Chordata; class Aves; order Coliiformes; family Coliidae; genus Urocolius; species Urocolius indicus. The sequence goes on along the minus strand of WBNH01001844.1, from coordinate 70,842 downwards.
TGTTTTCTGAGACATGTAAATTTACTTTGTTCTTGTGGAGAGTCATTAATTACAGCAAGCAAATGTCCTCAACTGAAACACACATTGTGAAAAATTTGCAACTGAGCTTACAATTCTCCTCAGCCCCATGCACTGACTGTCTGTGATAAGTGTCATTGGAATAGCTACTTACCAAATGCAATGTGAACATTTACTATTTGGTTAAGAAGATACCAGAAAAAGTCTGAAGCTTTTAAAAAGGAATAGGTTATATGTATCAAATTACCCTGTCAGCAGAGGAGGAGGTTGGACTAGATGATCTCTAAAAGTCCCTTCCAACTCCCACCATTTTATGATTCTATGATTCATTCCTGTGATCACAGAATCATAGAGTCATAGAATGGCAGGGTTGGAAGGGAGTTTTAGAGATCATCTAGGCCCATCCCCCTGCAGAAGCAGGTCCACCTAGATCAGGTCGCATAGGAACATGTCCAGGCGGGTCTTGAAGACCTCCAAGGAAGGAAGTGATGCTTACGTACAATAGCTTTAAGTAATATACATCATAGGGCAGAATAGCCCTTGAGCCTGATTGGGTCTGCAGTGTTTCCCTGGGGGAGCTGTCTCCCAGCTGGGCAGGTAAAGCATCATCAAGATGCTGGTTAGTGATGGTCACCCCCTGTGTGGCTTTTTTGCGGTGTGTTCCTGTCCTGCAGGAGATGGGAGCTGAGACAGACAGCAGAAGAAATGTGGGTTTATACAACTTGCAGCTTTATACAGACTCCTGAGGTGCCATGTGAGTGAAGAAAAACAGCCAAAGCAGAGGCTTTGAGTCTAATCCTGACTTTTGAAGTTTGTTCAAATCAGAGCTCTATGTGATGATGATGAGGCCAGCACTGGGCACTTCTGGGAACACCTCTTCAGCTTCACTTCCATGCCCTGATTTTCCCCTCAGGTGCCTGAGGACACTTACTGTCACAGAAAAAGTGTCAAACACTATAAACTATTTTACCCAGGCAGAATCTTTCATTACTGCTAATGATGCTGAGAAGCTTTTGACATCTTCTGAAACAAAGTAGATCACCAAATGTTGGGTACCTTCTTGGCACAGGGCTGATCTGTTGCTTTTTCTGTCCTGGCTTCTGGAGCCGATTAAACACTATAGATGTGTGAGGTTGCTCTTTGTAGAACAACAGCTGAAGAGACAGGGCCAGAAAAAATGCTCTTCACTCTTCACTGCTCTGTCCAGTGACTTTGGAAATGGTCTTTAAAGATAGCATCCCCTTGTTAATTTTCAGTTGTTACTAGGCATGGAACTGAGTTATCCAAATCAGCAGGGGCAGAGTGTGGTTCACAAATCCAGAGAGAATAGACTTTGAACTAAAATGATCCAACCCAATGAGACACAGTCTAAAAACTTTCTTTTTGCACACTGAATACAACAGATAAGTCCATGTACTCTTTTAGTATCATCTTCCTACGATCATAATCAGCAAAGATGATTAGGCAATATGAGTGGCATTAAAACCAATGATGATTATCTGTTATGATTTAGTTCCCTTGGGGATCCTGGGGGAGATTCTGCAGCACTGGAAAAAAAAAACAGGGAAAAAGCCTCACAGGCAGCAGCAGTCCTAATATTAAATTACAGTCTTAACTGAGCATTGTGTCCTACACAGCCTTGTGAGGGTGTCACAAGCAGTTACAGCCCAAACTGTTCATACGTAATCCTTCTGGAAAAAAGAGTTGCTAATTGCTTTGTGTACACTGTCAGAGGGCACTTGCAAAAAAATTACAGTAATTTACCAAATGGACTGTGGGATCCTTTTACCTCAAGCACATCAAGCAGAGATTGGTCTGAAGTAGAATTTGGAGTGCAGGGTTTATCATGAATACAGAGAGGGTTCTTTTGATTTGATTGAAAAAAAAAAAAGAGAGAAAGGTTTCTCAGTAGGGATTGCTAATGAACTCTGGAGCCTCTAAACTTCATGGCACAGACGGCAGTAAAGACAGCACGTTACTTCTCCCACATACGACATAAGCACATCTGCAATGGCTTAAAGGATGCTTTAGGACTGAGGGATCTAGAAGAGAGTTTTGACAGTTATTTTGTTGCTGAGTTCTCAAGAGATTGTTGATGTGTCTGTGGGGAGCACAGGTAAATCTGCAGAGGAGACTGCCAAATCTCAGAAATCTGCTCGCTCACTCCTGTGGCATCAGCATATCAGCCTGATTTAGAGCTGCTGTGTCCTTTTTGGATGGTATGAAGTTCCACTGTGGGCAAATCAGCCAAGCTAGGAATTTGGAGTTTTATCTGAAAAGATTCTTTTTTTAATGTGGTGAGAGGCAGGAGAGGTAATGTAATGATCTGAGGTTTTGTATTTGAACCAAAAGAAAGAGGCAACAAACTTTTCTGAGCATGAAACTTCCATAAATTTGCTAATATATGAAGAAAAATATGGTAAGCTGACTTTGGAATAAGATTCAAGTTGTGAATGCTGTCCTTAAAAAGGAAAGACAAAAATGTTCTTTGGAAGCAGAAGCACATGAATATGTGGGGTTTTTAACAGAGAAATGATTTTGTTGGTGCTAGAGGTTAATGGAGTTAAGGTAAACTTGCCACAAGGGCTTTCTCTCTCAGTATCTCCACTCTGGTACATAACCACTGCATGTTCTCCTATCCAAGTCACACTTGGATTCCTCTTTAAAATAGGTGCAAAGTAGAAAATCCTGGTAAGGGTGTGAGGTATGAGACTGGTAAGGAAAGGCAAATATTAGACTTTGAATGCAGAATAGTATTATGATTTATACATTAAAAATTATAGGTTATAAGAATTCATATAGAAAAGTTAAAAGTTTAGGAAATGGTGGCAAATAATGCATGGAGAAGGTAAAAATAGCAAAGTCTTAGCTTCTACTGAGAAATGCTTAAAGAAGGCTTAAAGAAGTGGAAACTTCTGCAGAAGAATCAAAGTGAGGCAAGAGAGACAAAAAATGAGCTACTTGGGAGACACTCTAACAGGAGAAAATTGGAAGAGGAAGTCTTCTCTAACTACTGAAGATAAGTACTTGGAAAGATGTAGCAGGTGGGAAGTTAGGAGACCAAAAAACCTGAAGGTTTCTGAGCTGATCCAGGAGGATATTCTAATTTATGTCTACTATAAGAACTAATGAGAGAAGGAAAATTGGGGCCAAAATAGAGAATACCATTCACTTGGAATTAATGACATTTTCAGTACTGCTAGACAGTAGGAAAACCATGAATTCTAAAGACTTTGAGAAATTTATATGCTATTGCATGCCTTCATTTTCATTCTGCAGTTGCACAGAACTGAGAGCAGAATGAGGTGATAAATTGGGCTGTTATTTTGAAGAGGAGAAGGACTGTAAAGAAATGACAGGTTTGATTTGTAGCCACAGGAAAATGCCAATGGATATTAAACGGCTAATTATGGTATCTAGAGCTAAATTAATGCCTTAGACTCTTGTGTAAACTTCCTTTAAAAGGAAAGTGATGAGCTTAGTCAAAATGTCCTGGAGAGATAGCTTCATTTCAAACCATGACCTAAAAATAATAATAACTTGGTCAAATTTGATGAACTAAAATTTAAACTGCTTTATCAAACCATTAGTAAAAGTTGACCCTAGATGACGATTTCTATCATTTAAATCAGCCTTTTAGAGCACTACATTGTTTGCTCTGCAGGAGGTGGATCTTAAGTAACTTGCTAAAATGAGGCTCTCTAGAAGAAAGGTAGGCAGATGCTACTCAGCTAAAACTGTCAAAGTTTTATGTGGCATTGGGCAGTATTGCTTTTTCATGCATACATGAAGTTCCTCAGCCCCCATGCAGCAAGAACTTCACGATTCTGCTTCTCTTTCTCATATGTCTCATACAGTGGACATTTTGGTATTATTTTTAAGGCAAGTTATTTTTGAAAGCCTGAAGCATCCTTTCCTACTTTTCTTGAACAATGTGGGAGCAGGTTAGCCTCTGATGATTACATCCTTCCCAAATAGAGAGGAAGAGTGACTTTTTGTTACTCAGCTGTCGGTGCTGACTGCTGTTAATCTGCAGTTATATGCATTTTCCAGAGACATAACATATTCTGCAGCCTGGTCTCAACATAAATCTGGTTTAATCCTGAAGGATGCAAGTTAAGTGTAGTTTCAGGGAAGCCATTACCTAGGGTTTATTCTTTATGAAACTCTTCTGTCACCTCAAGAGTTTTAAAGAGCCCAAGGAATGACAATATTCTCTTGCTTGCACTTTAAGAATACTTTTTTTTCCCCATTGACATAGGAAGACAATAAAACCCAGACAGTATAAGAAAACAGCCTGAAACATGTTTTTCTCTCCCATAGCAGGTGATGAGGCACTCGGTTTTGTTGCTGAACTTAACGGAGGAACAACACCTCCATGAACTACTTTAATAAAAGCAAATGCAGGGAGACAATAAATGAAATGATCATGAAATATAAAAGGATTAGTGGAGCTCTGCACATACCACTCCTCACAGGAGGATATCAAAGCTTTGCAACAGACACGAGTTACACTTCCTTTATTCCTGTATGCCAGCCAAACATCAAGAGACAAGATTCTGCTCTTTCTGCCTTTAGAGGGTTACCCAGGGCAGATTCCCCAAATGGTGCTAAGTCAACTTTAGCAAGAGAATTCCACATTTGCTAAGAAACAGACTACTCAGACACTTGATACACTCCAACAGTTTGGTTGATATGCTCTAGAACTTCACAAAGAGCATTTGGACCTGTGTGGATGCATTTCAAAGACATTATTAGGTCACAAGTTTGCGACAAGTCTTGCTTGCATAGACTTAGCTGCAGATAAACACAAGGCTCCAGCCTGCCATGGGCTTACTGGCATTTCTGCAGCCACATATGACACCCATTTCTCCAACCAAGTTTGTCTGGAGTGCCTATAGTGTTGCCTGGACTCTTCTCAGGGTATGAACACAAATATCTCAGCAGTCCACCCTTCAAGCTCTCAGCAGCAAGTTAGCATTAAGAGCAGCAATAGATGGCTTGCATCACTTCCCAGAGAGGTAGACAAAACCAAAGGGACAGATGGACACATCCATAGATGTACATGTCCCTTGTCTGAGTGTATCCAGGATCTTCTAGATGTGTAGCTACCTCCTGCATGCGTGGAAAAACACAAAGCACACCTAAAAGCCATAACTACCACAGCCTGACCTAATACAAGGGCATGTGTTCTGGGAGATTATTTAGGAGAGTTATTAAGAAGGAATATCATCTATACATAGCTTAATATTTCTGTGTAGGGCTCCTCTTAGTTACACAATTGACTTGTGAGGTAGTTATTTCCATGTTTCAACAGTACCAAGGAAGGGCAGCAAAGACAATTGAACAATTTTCATATATTGTTCTGCTAACAAAATATCTCTCTGCTTTCTATTGACAAATTATTCCCATCCTAATTACAGGCTCAGAGCTTCCCAGTCACATCTCCTGAGAAATCCCTGGTTGATCTCACCAGAAGTAAATACCTAGCATGAAATTTCATCAGTTGACATCTTCATAAAATTATATTTTGGAGAAAAATGTTTAAGTGGTATTCACATATAAGAGGCAAATGTCTGGTATTATTAACACATGCTCTGCAATAATCTTCTTAATTTATTGGAAGACAGACTACAGACATTAAAAAGTGTCTCCTTTAAGTACTGCCATTTACAGGGGCGAAATTATCTTCCAAACTTCTATCCATCTCAAAAAAGGCCAGCTTAACACTGTCATCTTTGTCCAATAGAGGAAATCAGTGCATCTTTCTGACTTCTTACAAAATTCAGTGCTTCCCTTTGCTTCTCGTTCACTCACCAGCAGACTTTTTTTCTCCAGACAGATGGGGAGCAGGTGTCACTCATGGCACTAATTTTCCTGTCTGAGGTTACTTCTGTCACAGCTCTATGACAATATTCACCTTCCTTGGGGCTGCAAAAAAAAAGCTCAGTGCTGTTCTGGCCTCTAATCTGCTGCCTGAATCTCACAGCATTATGTTTGTACTCTCTATGCAGGTCTCCTACTGAAGACAGTTTATTGTTTCAGCCTATAAAAGAACAGGGACATAGTTAAACCTACCTGTCATGTAGCTTTTTGTGGTTTGGGCTATGAAAAATCTGCTTTTGGGGATGTTTCTTCCACTGCTGGAGGAATAGGGATAATTAAGTCTATCTGAAGTGTTATCAAATGTATGTAGCCATCCTAGACAGTAATCAAAGAATGAACTTCACTAGCCTTAATGTATCTTCCAAAAATGATGTATTTCAGCCAGAACACAGTTTTACATATAATAAGAGAATGGTAACCTTATGGGGGCTTTATGTAATCCAAAAGAGGGCCCAGAATGGCTCAGTCACATCATCTTATCAGAAACTATTTGTCCCCATTGATTACAAAATGAACTTAATGTGACCAGCTCCAATCTAGATATCTAATATTAAGTGGCAGAAGCCTCACTGTCAGGATCTGTGGGACAAGGGAATCCTGATATGAGATAATAGGAACAGTGTAGTAGCAGTGTTCATCATTTGTGTTTCTGCTGACCATGTCTTGCCTCAGGGCAATCTCAAAATATAGAAGGGGGACAAGGTCCATCCATGTTTTCTGCTCTGAAGTTGAATGTGTGCAGCTGAGTTTTGATTTGGGGAATGAAATCCAAGATGTGGTTATGAAATTCTAATGTTACTCACTAGAGTCTGTGGCAGAACGAGAGAGTACTTCAGGCAACGAAAATGCTCAGATATATCTGTGTGCTTAAAAGCAGGAATCAGAAAGTTCAGGTTAAACTACAGCTTCTCTGCATCAGTGCACTGTTATTATTGCTGTATCATGGAGATAAGCCCTGCTGGCTTCACCTCCAGCAGCCTGTCATGAGTACCTTTAGACTAGGGACTTGGAGATCTTTCTAGTCCTTAATCAACCACACACCTTTGTCTCAAATGCAGCTGTGTTGATGAGACCTAGATGTACAACAGCATTGACCTGCCGCTTTCTTCCTTCCACCCATAAGTCCCTTCACACAGCACGACTCACTGATGTTACATGTTGGATATAGGATCCAAATAGGACGATTAGATAGATTTTCACTTTAAAGTGAACTTTGAAAGGCCCCAAGAGATCTGCCTGTATAATCAAACTGAACCAAATGATCAGGTTAGCCTTAAAAGTAGAAAACACTGGTGAGAGCACCTTAAAGATCAATGACTCTCTGAGCACAGCAAACCCATCTTCATGTCACCTTTGTTAGAGCCTGTGGAGATAAAAAGAGATCAGGTAAAACAGTCTATCTGAAGATTTGCTCTACAAGCACAACGTCACACAAACTTTGCACTGGTTCAGCTTAGACAGTAACCCATAGGGCTAGCATTTATCTGCATCCACTGAGTCCCTTTTGAAAATACTTACATTCAAAAAGTTATGTGGGAAGACAGACAAATCATGTTGACATGCCTTAGGAAAAAAAAAGTAACAGTAGTAAATTTGTATTAATAGATCTGATTGATTTTGTTTCTCTTGAGCGATCATATGTGAGGACAGAAAGAGAATGACTGGGTTGTATTTTGTTTTACTGCACAAAAAAATCCAGATTTCGAAAAATAAATCAGTCTTCGATATTTTTTTTCCTCCTAGTATTGAATTCAGTCCAAGTGTAAGGAACAAACAGAAATGCCTATCTTGTGACTGATTTCGAAATAATTCTGCAGTTCTTAATTTCCATGAAGTTCTACTGAACAGGCAGACGAGATAATTCTCAGAACATCTTTGAAGGATTCTGTGTTCCTATTTTAATTTACAATGAATTTAGGCAAAAGCCAATATACTTAACAAGATAGCAAATACATTTACATACAGTTTTAAAAGAAATGAATCTCATCAAAGTGTCTGCCCAGGTGACTAAATTAATCAGTTGTGAAATTTCATGGAATTTACAGAGTTGTGATGACATGACTTTAATTTGTTACCGTATTTTTCTTCAATAAAAGTAGGACACTGGTGGAATTTATGATTTAAAACCAGAAGACATTCCAGAATCACACAGTCACAGGATGGCAGTGGTTGGAAGGGACCTTTAGAGATTATCTAGTCCAACCTCCTGTTAGAGCAGATTCACTCTGATCAAATCACACAGGTGTCCAGGTGGGTTTCAAAAACCTTCAGAGAAGGAGCCTCCACACCCTCCCTGGGCAGCCTGTGCCAGAGCTCCCTCACCTCAACAGGAAAAAAGTTTCTCTTCATGTTCAAATGGAACATCCTGTGTTCCAGCTTGTGCCCATTACCCCTTGCCCTGACACTGGGCACTACAGAAAAAACTCTCCCCATCCTCTCAACATTTGTCCCCCCACAGTCTTTTCCAGGCCCAAGTCTCACAGCCTTTTTATGTAAGAGAAATGTTCCAGTTCCCTTTATCATCTTTATAGACCTCTGCTGGACTGTCTCCAGAAGTTCCCCTTGGTGAGTCCATGTTGACACTCTCGGATAATCATCTTTTCCTTCATGTGTTTAGAGATGACATCCAGGATGAGTTGTTCCATCACCTTCCCAAGGATGGAGGTGAGGCTGACTGGCCTGTAGTTTCCCAGGTCCCCTTTCTTCTTTTTGAAGACTGAAATGACATTGACCTTCCTCCAGTCCTCAGGCACCTCACCTGTGCTCCATGGTCACTCAAACATGATTGAGAGCAGATTAGCAATCACATCAGCCAGTTCCCTCAGCACTTGTAGGTTCATCCCATCAAGTTCCATGGATTTGTGGGTGTCCAGTTTACCTAGTAGATCTCTAGCCCAACCCTCTTCAACCAAGAGACAGTCCGCCTTACTCCAGACTTTATCCTCCAGGAACTGGGCTTCCCAAGGGCCAACCTTAACAGTAAAGACTGAAGAAATGAAATCGTTCACTATCTCCACTTGCTCTGTGTTCTCTGTCACCAGAGTACCCACCTCATTCAGCACCAGGCTCACATTCTTCCCAGCCTTCCTTTTGTTGCAGATGCACTTGAAGAAGTCCTTCTCATTTTCCAGATTCTCATTTGCCAGATTTAAATCCAAGAGGGTTTTAGCCTTCCTTGTTTCATCCCTGCATACTCTGACAAAGTTCTTATGCTCTTCCCAAGAGTCCAGGCCCTTTTTCCATGTTCCACAGGCTTCTTTCTTCCATTTGAATTGTTCCAGGATCTCCTTGGTCATCCATACAAGCCGCTTACCTACTTTACATTATTTTTTGCTCATAGGGATATCCTGATCTTGGGCTTGGAGGAAGTGGTGCTTGAAAATTAACCAGCTTTCCTGGGCACCCCTGCCTTCTAGAATCCTAGCCCATGAGAATCCTCTAAGTAGGATTCTTTGAAGAGGACAAAGTCAGCTCTCCTGAAGTCCAGGGTCACAACCTGGCTTGGTGTCCTGCTTCTTCCACACAGGATCTTTTACTCCACTATCTCATGGTCACTGCAGCCAAGGTTGCCTCCAAACTTCACATCCCCAACCAGACATTCTTTATTTGTTAGCACAAAGTCCAGCAGCACACATCTCCCCCCTGTCATCAATGCATCAACGCACTACAAGGATCTCCTGGACTGTGCATGTTTAGCTGTGTGACTTTGCCAGCTTCCTCTTCGGCAGCTCTCTCTACTGTGGCAATTATATTCTGAGCTGAGCAGTCAATACTACAAACTCCTGCTTTGGATATGACCAGCAAGAGGAGAGAGGAAGAAGAAGGCAGTAGCCTCAAAGCATACCCCAAGGCAAAATAGAGCTACCACCTCCTGTGTCTGTACAGATACCAAAGAATCCATGTTCCCTTCTTAGCCCCAGTTGCAACCACAGACCTAGTCAGAAAAATATGCAGTTTTTACGGATGTCAATTTTGCTATTAAATGAACTTGGAATTGTGCTCCCATTTTACTTCTTCAGTGCAATTAATAGTCTATGAACCCCCACTGCAGATGCTGTAATGACATCCACAAGATTTAGATGGGCAAAATCACTGTCCACTTACAACCTCTTCTGTTTCTATTGCCAGCAGCTAACATGTTGCTTCATTTCTGTTTAAACTCTGGTGAACATGTCTTTGTAATTTGTTTTATTGATGCTAAACTCTGCTTTGTTAGCCACTTGTATTCAGTCACATTGTGACAGTAACTTTGGCTTTGGCATTTTGCCGAAGTTAATTGCCAAAGATAGCCACAAAATCTGTCCTGCAAACCTGCTGAAGGTTACAGACTCAAAAAGATTTGGTGACACCATCCAAGGATTAATTCTGACATTGTAACATTCTCTTCCTGGAGAAACTTATCTCTCATTGAGACTTGGGATCAATCTGCTGCCCACTGCCTTTGCAGCAGGAGCAATTTTAGGACCGAATATTTATTTTGCTCTTTTGGCACTGCCCAAGGAATCATTTAATGAAGTCTTCATAGACCAGAGTGAATATTATAAGCAACTTTTCTATGGCTGCTTGTTTGATTTCTCCTGCTTTGTTGTTGTTTCCCATCTCTTTCTGCAAGCAGGCTAATGTATTTGGTGCATCCTGGCACAAATGCTTTAGTGCAGCTGGGAATTCTGGCTGAATAGGAGCAGAAAGCAAATTCTGAATTCCTAATTATTTTCATCACAGGAAAGAGGACTCCTGGAGATTTTCATACATAGTTCTGGTCTGTGTGACCCAGTGAATGTCATTAAATCATGGAGACTAGTACTTCAGTACTGAAGAGCTAACAACCTAATCCAAGATAAGGCTTGGCAAATCACTGCAGCAAACCACACAGGAGGGAGGATGCCAGGGCTCACTGTGATAAATGCTGTATAGTTTTGGGAATAAAAGTTTGCAAAGCCATAAATGATTCTGAGATTTAGCTTTCAGATGTAGACAAGTGTAGGCATCTTCCCCTGGTTATGAGCAAGTGGTACTTTTCTTCAGTAGCCCAGTCAACACGGATCACAAAGACAATCACAAAGAAACTTAGGGGGTGACAGAGATTAATAAGGAGAAAGACTTTCATTTAAAGAAAGCAGAGATGGAAGCAAAGAGGTTGTAGCTCTGCTGGCAGAACAAACAGCAAATAAGTTACTTGAGGACAGCCCCAAATGGGACAGGAGTAGCACAAAAGGGCAGCAAAATTTTAAATGAAAGAAATAATGAAGCATCAGGAAGTCCTGTATACTTTTCCTCATTTTTTTATGATGCTTTCATTTTTCACCACACTGAAGTTATACTTTTTCCTCCCATTGTTTGTTATTGGTGTTGTTGCTGGAGGTGCTGTGAGGAGCTATCAGCTCCCCTCCAGCTCAGTGACAGTCATAGCTTCCAGGGTTATGGACATTCAGCATGTGCATCACTGCCAATGCTTCCAGTTCCTGAGCCAAACAGTGATTCACGAAACAACAAATCAGTCTAAAAAAGGTGCTGGAAGGATGTTCAACCAACTCTAGAATGATGATGCTTGAACTACCACCACATTCAGAATTAGTGCATGTCCCCTTGGTGCAAACTCAGTCAGACCTACAAGTGGCATCTCCTGAGACATGTTCTTAACCTGGGATGCTGATCTTAGAAGTTGCTTAGTACAGATCTAGAACTCTCAGGCAGGACTGAGCTACACAGTTTATCTAGTCCATGAGGTTTTCATTTTGAATCTATACACTGGGGAAAAAAAATAAAAGTCAAGCTGAAGTCAAGAATGGCTCTAATGAATCTCACAGGTGGCTGCATTTTTTGTGTGGTCATTTGAGTGGCTGACACTCTATAACCTCACTTTTGGCTGGGACCTCTGAACATCATTGTAAGAGCGAGAGACAGACAGATGACACTGTTGCAAAGCCACAAGTCTTAGCAGAGATGGACTGAGGCTTTTATGTTTGTTCACAGCTACCAAATACAGAAGGTTGTGCCCACTCTGAGCAAGACATGCTCACAATGAATATTAGTCCTTGTGCCGAGTGAATGTAGGTTTTTGGTTCAGAGAAGGTACTGGGGGTGAGGCTTGGAAGTTAGCTGGCAATAAATCCAGTTATGCTCAAGTATTCCCTTTTTATTCATATTTATGAAGAGGTTAGTCTACATGGAAGTGTCTGGTGGGTGAAACATGCCAAATAAGTAACAGATTATATCAAATTTGCAAGTAAAGTTTCCCTTCTTTGGATGGAAGCGTGGATTAGACCACAACTGAATAAAAGACTGACATTTTGATGACAAAGCAGAACCCAGGAAACACAACTCATCTGAAAACCTGAGAGATGTGAGACATAGTGCACCACAAAAGACTTGTGGAAGCTGCCATGAAGCAGATTCTATTGTCTGAGAGAGATTCCTTGCTTACCATCAATCACTTGTCTATGACTGTGTCTGAGTGTGCTAATGTATTAGATCCTACATTAGAAGTAGCTACTACTGCTGACAGGGTTTACTAGTACAACAGCAGCTTTCACTGTGTGACCTTTCAGAGTGATGAGGAGCTTTGAAATGTGACAAAGATTTTAAAAACCAAAACAAATCTATTTTCTTACTAAATCCATTATTTATATTTTTCACTCTCCCTTCCTAAAAATTTCCAGTAGAAAGTGAAGTTATGACTAACACTTGTGGGATTTTTCGTTTGCAAATAAATTCTTTCTTTGGGTACATCATTAAAGGATGTGTTACTGTCAGGTCTGGTGAAACTGTAATTACAGTGAGTGCAATAAATAAAAGCATAATGACTCCACTGCATAAATAATGGTTCATTATCCTAGTTTTATTGGTGTTTGGTTTGCTGAGCCAATAACTCCTCCTGCATACCCAAAGAAACCATTCTGATCTGAACAATTTATTCTAGGTTAAGTGAAAGAAAGAAAGGAAAAGCTTTTATAGGAGAGAGGGCATTTGGTCATGCTGGTAACTTCCTTGCATGGGCTTGCACCATAGCTTCCCAGCTGCAGAAATGTGGCTGCATCGCACCTATAGTGCTTACCATAGGTGGTACCAGGATTATCATCCACTGCGTTTACAGGGTACACCTAGCCTGGGGAGCTATCCAGAATCCCTGCTGGGGTCAGCCTGTGGGGATAACGGTTCGGTCCTGCTCACATCACTTTGTGCCACGAGTATTGACAGGAAAACAGCTCCAGCTCAAGCCTCAGTGCTCTCCCACCACTACCTCTCCAGACTTTGCCCTCCCAGTCTCACTAGGTCCCCTTTCACATTTCCATTTGCTGAATCTTTCTCTCCTGGTCTCTTCAATGCTTGTTTCTGTTTCAGTACTCTTGAGTGAGATTGAATGATGTTAGTTTGAAATCTGCCTCTTCAGAGCACCTCATTTCTACCTGTCTGCTAAGGGTAGGATGTTAGCTTCTCTCTTTGTATGTATTGACACACACCAAATCAATAAGCAGCAGTAAAACCAATTGCAAAGCCCACAGTCTGCATGGAAGAGCATGACAGTGTTGTTTTCTCATGTCTCCTACTCACTTACCCCACTGTCCAGATCAGGTAGGATTTAACCCTGCAAGGCTAGCAGGAAACATGTTCCAAATCTTGATCCCATTGCCCTTATGGTATGGAATCAGACTCTGAAAGAGGTAGAGCTCATTCTGCCTTTTGTCACTTGAATAATAACAAATGAAGCAGAAATCCCCATCTCATTGGAAAGTTTCAGCATTCGAGCATGGAATAATTGCAAACTGTGGATCCTCAATCAGAGATGCAGTTGGGTGATCAGAACTGGTGGTCATACAGAGTGTTTCTGACATTCAACTTCATGCTGAGTGCTTCTTCCCCACTGAAAATACACCCACAGAAAGACACAGGACTAGTCACACCAACAGGAGGACAACCCTGTGTTCCAGGTGATTATTTTTACTCCTTCAGGCAAATAACCTACTTGATGGGCATACGTTGTTCAGCTCATCACAAATACGAGGCACTAAGTGGTAACAGATACATCTTCACCAGACATGTAATCAGATTACTGTGGCGTAACAAGTTATCACGTGTCACCTGTGTCCCTGTAACAGCCTGTATCTGTGCTCCTTCCCTGTGGCAAATGGAGCACTTTGCATTTGCTGTGAACCAGAAGTGCTCGCGGACGTTTTCCCTGGCCCAGCCAAGCAGAGCAACCCAGTAGCTGCAGCACATCCCTTGAGGCAGAACCACCTGCTCATAGAAACAGGTCTGAGCTCCACTGCCATGGTTTTGCTGTTCTCACAGGTCAGATGCTGGCCCTTGTAATGCCAGAATCTCCTTTTCCAGCTGACACTTTGCTAGACTTGGTGCCTCTCCATCTATGCTGGACTCTCTCAGTGATCCTGGCTGATTTGGGTTTCTATCGGAGTGTTCTGAAACAAAGTCCTCATCAGGATGACCCAGACTGACTCAGAAAATGGGCAAATCATATGAATTTTTCTACTGTTATTATTACTTGTATTATCTTCAGGTGATCAGCTTGAATTATGTTCAATACTGTTATAAAAATAGCATTTAGCACAGTATCCTGCTCAAAATGCTAGGCTTTCTCTTGGTTATTGGCAGCCTTGGATAGTCTAGTATTTCTAAGCCAAAACTGAGCCCAGCACAATCTGCCTTGGGCTAGATTTCGTGCTCCTGGCATTTTCATGTGAAGTTCTTCATTGGCCTGTATGCACCATACCGCTCAAGTGACTCCATAGGCATTATGAGAACTGAATTATCAGTTCTGCTCGCAGAACTGCTCATCATCCCTTCCAGGGGCAGTAACTCCATTTGCAGTCATCCCAGACTCCTACCCAACACTTCTTTCTGGAGTTTAGCAAGTTGATCCATTTAAAAAAAGGCTGGAAGAAGGATCCTGGGATCTACAGGCCTGTCAGTCTGACCTCAGTGCTGCGGAAGGTTATGGAGCAGATCATCTTGAGTGTTATCACACAGCACATATAGGACAATCAGATGATCAGGCATAGTCAGTATGACTTTATGAAAGGCAGGTCCTGCTTAACTAACCTGATCTCCTTCTATGACAAGGTGACCCACTTAGTGGATGAGGGAAAGGCTGTGGATGTGGTTTGTTTGGGCTTCATCACAGTTTCCCGTGGCATACTCCTGGAGGAACTGAATGCTCATGGCTTGAATGAGCATACTCTTCTCTGGGTAAAAAAATGGTTGGATGGCCAGGCACAGAGAGTGATGGCAAATGGAATTAAATCCAGTTGGCAGCCAGTCACTGGTGGTGTTCCGCAGGGCTCAGTGCTGAAGGACATGGTTTAATGGTGGGCTCAGCAGTGTTAGGTTAGTGGCTGGACTTGATGATCCTAAAGGTGTTTTCCAACTGAAATTATTCTATGATTCTATGAATTGGCTTGAATCAATTATTGTCCTGCTATACTCTGCATTGGTGCAGTGTGGTCAAAGTGACTAGAGTAGGGATTGTCTCCCTGTACTGTTAAGGTCATACCTCAAGTACAGAGTCATGTTTTAGACTCCTCACTATTAGAACATTGGGAGCATACCCAGAGACAGGCAATGAAGCTGGTGAATGATGTGGAACCCAAGTATTTGGAGGAGTGGCTAAGGGAACTGGGGTTGTTTAGTCTGGAGGAGAGGAGGTGAGAGGATACCTTAACCCTCCCTACAACTACACGAAAGAAGGTTTTTGGAAGGTGGATGTTGGTCTCTTCTTCCATTTTACAAGCAACAAGACAAGAAGTAATGGCCTCAAGTTCTGCCTCAGGGAGTGGTTTAGAGTACTATTTTTTTCCCCCAAGAAGTATTGTCAAGCATTGAAACAGGCTGTCCAGGGAAATGGTGAAGTCATCATCTGGAGATATTCAAAAGATGTGTAGATGTGTTGCTTAGGGACATGCTTTAGTGGCAGATGTGCTAGAATAACAGTTGGACTCAATGATCATAAAGGTCTTTTCCAGCCAAAATGATTCTGTGGTTCAGTGGTCCAGTGTTTCTAGCAAACACTCCTGTCCTGAGCAGCAATTAGCACTACAGATCTCACTCACACAGCTGGCTCCCTGACTTTTGAGCATTGCCATAGTGCATGGCACAAACCCCTTTCTGTCTCCATTCTGAGTCCTACTTGCTGGCTTGCATCTTGGAGAAGATGCATAGAAACCATCATACTTCACCATATTCCCTCTTTCTTTCCTCCCATGTCATCCAGTTTCTTTTATTTTTAACCTATCTATCTAACTGTGGATTCACTTTCCATAGCTGACTTGAGCTCAGTGGTACTTGTTTTCCCTTGGCATTGATGTTTTGCTCCAAGGAGGTGCCAGTTCTTCATCAGTGCAAAACTGTTGGATTTAATACATTGCATTCATTTGTTTTCCAAGCAGTTATATTTGCTGTAATTGCTTAAATCCCCTCTGTATGGCCCTCATTTGGGGCTTCAATGAACTACTGGAATACTTTTCTGAACTAGGTGTGTTTTCTTTCATGTATAGTCCCATGAATCCTTGTACAAACAGTCATCATCAGTATTTCATAGGGAAGATGAAACATGAAATTTCCCCAAACCTATTTGTTACTTGGAACATGTAGTTTAGGTTGTGTTATTACCCATCTTGGTCAGTCTTTCACTGAAGTCTTCAAATTATCATGCAGAGAAAACATAATTCTTGTCTTTTGATTGTAGTCCATCTCAGAGCTAGAAACCTCTTTTTTATTTTAACAGCTGTGCCTGGCAAGTGATGAGTACACTGCAAATAATATGTAAACAAATAATAAACCCTAATCTACAATAACTTCTGTGCTCTTGGGAGTCAAGACAGCAGTCTTGGGCAACTGCTGTATTTCACTGGGGCTTTCAGTGTGATTCATCTACAGCATTGATTCAAAAGGAACTGAAAGTCTTGCTTTCATTCCTGATATATGTTTTTTGCTGGATGGCACCTCGAGGGTCGATTTCTTATGCTTTTCTTAAAAATAGAAATGCACGTGAAGAATGGGACTGCTGTTATCATTAAAGATTAAACAAATCAGTACTTATTTAACTGCTATTATATAGCTCAATTATCATTTTTTGACTAGCACATTGCCAGTAATTGGTTTAAACTTTATAGCCATATCTGTATCACACAGTATTTAAGCAGATTCAAAGGGTACTGAGAGTGTGCAAAGGCAAACAGAGCTAATTGAACACATACAGTCTCATGATACAGGTTTGCAAGAATTTACCTAATGGAAAACTCACTTTTACTTTGTCAATTAATCTTCAATTGAACCACCTTTCTGGGACCTAGATGCCCCAGTTCAGCAGCACAAGAAGCACACTTTATGGCAGTCTGCAAGGCTGAGCACTTGCTCAAAACTAAATAAAAGGATTAACAGGGTGTTAGGTATTCTGTGTAATGAGTTAATATTTCTTGCTGTACAATGATTTAAAGACTGACTACATTTCTCCTCAAATGCATTTCAGTTTGGTTTGTTGTCTTACTGAGGGAAATGTATAGGGGAAAATTGAGATAAGCTCAGGGACTAGTAATCAACCCATAAAATCTCATGCAGGCTGCCAGTGACCAAGAAATGCTAACAAACTGTTAGTCTTTCTTTCAGAAACAAGCATCAGGTGACATCTAGATTCCCTTATGAAGATGTCATTACATGCAAATATTAGTCATGGCTATCTCTAGAGCTTGATGCAGCAGATCCAGTAGCCATGAACTTTCTTCTCAGAATGTAACTTTAATTGCAATATGTTTTAAACTATCTTTTTAAAATGTGTTTTTAAAACTCTGTGGAGAACCATGCTCCTTTTTTAACTGAGGATCCTTCAGATGACCTCACTGCTTCACCTCTGGAACAGTCAGAGTCTCTTTGATCTGGACTTTCTACTCTGCAGCACCAGGGCTTTATCAGTCTCCTTGGATTCAGTATATCAAAATATAGCAGAGGCTAAGAGTTCCTTATGTTCCTTACGCGAATGCCACACCATTCTGAACCAGTAAAAAAATCACCAATGGCACCATCACCACTGCAAACTAGTTGAATCAGTTAATGTGTTACAGAGGTCTACATACACTATGAGTTTCTTCCGACACAACTCTGGCAGTCAGGGATCACACTTTAAACTCCTGTGAGTACCACCTGTGAGGCAAGAATGCACCAAGAAAGAGTTGGAGAATACCTATTGATGTTTCTTTCCTTCACATACATCCATTGTCTGATTTCCATAGCTCAATCTGGGCATAAACCCCTACCCATCTCACAATCACGTATTGCCCCTCAGTATCTAGAATCATAGAATATCCTGAGTTGGAAGGGATCCAGGAGGATCATCCAGTCCAAGTCCTGACTCCACACAAGGCAGCCTAAAATTTGAAACATATATCTAAGAGCATTGCACAAATATTCCATGAACATTAACAGGCTTGGAGTCATGACTTCTTCCCTGGGGTGGCTTGTCTTAGTTCTGGACTACCTTCTCAGTGAAGAACTTTTTAATATCCAATCTGAACTGATTCCCTCACAGTCTATCACTGGACACTGGAAAAAAAAGAGACCAGCATTTCCATCTCCACTCCCTCTTTTGAGGATATTGTAGGCAGCAATGAGGTCATCCACCTGATTCCTCTAAGCTGAGCAAACCAAGTATACTCAGTTGTTTTTCATAAGTCATGCCCTCTAGTCCTTTCACTGTCTTTTCTGCCCTCCATTGAACACATCCTAATATTTTATGTCCTTTTTACATTGTAGAGCCCAAAACTGAATACATTATTTGAGACGAGGCTGCATCAGTGCTGAGTATAGTAGGACAATCATTTCTTTCAACCAGTTCATAGAATTGTTTCAGTTGGAAAAGACCTTTAAACTTATCAAGTCCAACCACTAACCTCACACTGCCAAGCCCACCATTAAATCATATCCCTCAGCACCTTATCTATACACCTTTTAAATATCTCCAGTACTGGTGACTCCACCACCTGCCTGGTCAGCCTTTGCCAGTGTTTAACAACCCTGTCAGTGAAGAAGTTCTTCCTAATGTCCAACCCAAACCTCCCCTGGCACAACTTGAGCCCATTTCTTCTTGTCTTATCATTCACTACTGGAGAGAAGAGACCAATCCCCATGTTACTATAACCTCCTTTCAGGTAGTTGTGGAGAGTGATCATTTTTCCCCCCCAACCTCCTCTTCTCCAGACTAAACAACCCCAACTTCCTCAGCTGCTACTTATCTGACTTGTTCTCCAGACCCTTCACCAGCTTTGTTGCCTGTCTCTGGACACACTCCAGCACCTCAGTGTCCTTCTTGGATAGGAGGCCCAGAACTGGACACAGCATTTGAGATGCAGCCTCACCAGTGCCCAGTACAAGAGGACAATCACTTCCCTCATCCTGCTGGCCACACAGCCTGGATGCTTGGACACCTTCTTGGCCACCTGGGCACACTGCTGGCTCATGTTCAGCTGGCTGTCGATTAACACTCCAAGATCCTTTTCCTTTGGGCAGCTTTTCAGTCACTCCGCCCCAAGTCTGTAGCATTGCCTGGGGTTGTGGTGGTCCAAGCAGCACTTGGCCTTGTTGAACATCATCCAATTGGCCTGGACCCATCGCTCCAGCCTGTGCAGGTCCCTGTGAAGAGCCTTCCTGTCCTCAAGCAGGTCTACACACCTGCCCAACTTGGTGTCATCAGCAAAATTACTGAAGGTGCACGCAATCCCCTCATCCAGATCATTGATGAAGATATTAAACAGAACAGGCCAACAGACGAAGATACAGCACTGAGCCCAGTGGAACATCACTGGTGACTGGCCAACAACTGAATTTAACTCCATTCACCAACACTCTCTGGGCCCAGTCATCCAGAGAGTTTTCCATCCATCTCAGAGTAGGTCCATCCAAGCCATGGGCAGTCAGTTTCTCCAGGAGGATGCTGTGGCAGGCTGTGTCAAAGGCTTTACTAAAGTCCAGATAGACCACATTTACAGCCTTTCCCCCATACACTAAACAGGTCACCTTGTCACAGAAGGTTTAGTAAAAGGAGATGAGGTTAGCTGTACTGGGTTTAATGTACCTCAGGACAGTTAACAAAAAGGGACTGATTCATGCCTTTTGAAGGGAGATATTATCTGGTACTACTGAAAGTAGGTAGGAGGAACCTGAACCCATCATGACTTCTTGTCTCTTGGCAATATCACCAGGTATTAGAAAAGACAAACATAAACCTTAAAAAATTTCACCCATGACAATGATGTAGCAGCTGAGAAAGAAGATACGAGACGTAAATAACTCCCCATCACTACCCTTCTCTGCTATGTACACAATATCTGCAGCTTTTCTCACCATCATTGCCCCTTTGCTGCAGGAATGTTGTATCAAGAGAGAGCAGATTGGTGAAAAGGAAAACAAAAGGCTGCTGAGAGGTAGGACTGTGATGGTCACTGGATGCTTAGCCACCATCTCATAGTGCAGACACTTTCAGTGATACAGCAAGGAGAAGCTACTCATGTTAAACAATTATGAGAAAATTAGACTCTGTCCTTCATGGATCCCTCCAAGGATAAACTGGCACTTCATGACGTCATCTGCAAAAAGGCAGCTCCAGGTTCTAAAAATTACACTTTATTAAATAATGGCAGAGTCATTTATAAAAGGGAAGAGATTTTAAAAGAATATTAAAAATGCCTCTTCTCCTGCTGAAGTCCTGTGAACATTACCCTGAGTTACAATTACTCCAGAGTACTCTTACTGTTACACATTTCTGTCTGAAATAGGCATTGCCTTTATTTTTAACTGTAATGACATGTAAAACTAGATATTTTTAGTATAAATACTCTCCACTGCTTATTCATAGCGCTGTACTGATATCAGAGTACTTTTTCTTACTTATTTCTCCTTGATTCCAGGAAAACAGAATCTTCCCCTGAGCACGTGATTTTATCCATGGCATTTGTTCCTCTGAAGTCGATTGAGTTTTTAATGGGTGAGGAGTGCCTATCTGAAATCAGACACTTGCAAAACTCCTTGTTAGAGTTACCCCTCACCTCAGGCAAACTTCCCAGAGGGAAGTGCCTCAGCAAATCCCCAGCACCAGGGCAGTTTTGTCTGAAGGGTCAGCTAGCCATCAAACATGGCCTCCAGCAGCAGCTGGAGGAGCTCTGATTACATATAATTAAATACTTTGACCTGATGTTTCCTCTCCTCATGAGTAGTTTTGAAAGTTTTAGGAATGGGAAGAAGAGAGAGAAAAGAATAGACTTAAATCACTCTTATTTTTTTCACAAAACACATATACAGGAAGCTCAGAAAGGGATCCGGTTCAAGCTGCCCATCGCAACAGCAGTAAAAGAGCTGTTTCACTACATACTGGTGCAAAAGGCAAAACTGATGTGTCTGAAAACAATCCACACTTCTACTGCTTTGAAGAAAACTTTACATAAATTCAGAGCTTTGGTAAAGCTTTTTATACATAACCAGAGCTGGCTAATCTTGTCAAACATTTGCCCTTCAGCAAATAGGCATTTCCAAGGAGTGTATCTGACAATCAGCTGCGCTTTAGAAACCAGCAGAAGAAACACATGGTAAGAGTGGCACCAGGAGCGTCCTTTTTTCCTTTTATTATGAATAATAATAACTTGTATCCCTGTAGTTTTGTGAGGTCCAAATCATGTTCAAGTCCCGTTGTGCAAGGTCTTATGAAACCCCAGGAGAAAACAGAATGGAAGTTCCTATGAATGATCTGAACTTCTTTTCCCAGTGGGAATCAGGTTGGTACCTTCACAGTCACAGCTCAGGAAATGAATCTGGACTTTCTGCCACTAGTAGGTGTGGACTCTGCAATGTTTCTTCAGTGTGCACTTGTAACAGGTCATGTTGATGTACTCAATTGTGATTTTTCTTTTGGAGACTAACCTATGAAGATTCATCTGGAGACCTGTGTCCAATTCTGGGCTCCCCAGTTCAAGAGGGACAGAGAACTGCTGGAGAGAGCCCAGTGCAGGGCCACCAAGATGATCAGGGGACTGAAGCATCTTCCTTATGAGGAAAGGCTGCGGGAACTGGGGCTGTTTAGTCTGGAGAAGAGGAGACTGAGCGGGGATCCCATTAATATTTAGAAATATCTAAATGGTGGATGTGAGGAGGTTGGGGAAGCACTTTTTTTCTATGGTATCTAGCAACAGGACAAGGGGTAATGGGATGAAGCTGGAACACAAAAAGTTCCATTTAAACATAAGAATAAACTCTTTCAGTGTTAAGGTGAGGGAGCCCTGGCACAGGCTGCCCAGGAAGGGTGTAGAGCTTCCTTCCCTGAAGGTCTTCAGGACACTTCTGGACATGTTCCTATGTGACCTGATCTAGGTGGACCTGTTTCTGCAGGGGCATTGGACTAGATGATCTCTAAAGGTCCCTTCCAATCCTGCCATTCTGTGATTCTATGATTCTATACTCCTTCTCACTGGTGCAAAGATGGGAACAGTGGTGATGGCAGTTGTACGGAAATTCACAAAAGAAGCTGTCTTGCCTCTGGAAGAAGAGGTCTACATCCATATTATTCATGTGGACAGCCAAAACTTCCAGCTGTAATGTCTTATAACCACTGGCCCATGTGAGTAGAGCAAGGTGTTTCAAGGCAGGAAGATAAGTAGATAGGTAGGTAGATAAAGGTAGATAACAGTGTGACTCTGTGTTGCAAGTGGTGGAAAATCACCAAGCTAAGCACTTTCAAAGGGAGCTGTTGTGAAAATTGGCTGCCTTCAAAGTTGCCTCCAGATGCCTATATACATCTTTAGACATCTACATTCCTTAATCAGTTTGCATCCATCACCATTCCAGGCACATAAGGTGCAGAGATACCCTAGCCACTATGGCCTAAGTAGGGTACAGGCAGGACAGAGACAGCGTTTGAAAAACAGCCTGCTCCCCTCCCTTTTGTCTTTGTCTTGTGTCTTTTAGTGATTTGGATTTAGGGTGGTTTTTTTTTCCTTCCCTGAACAATCAGTGCAAAATCACTTTTTTTTTTTCTACAGGGCATTTGTTTTTTTTGCAGATTCCAAAAATTATCTCTCCTTAATGAGCTGCACTTTTTGTCCAACAGCATCTCCCATTTACCCTCCAGGAAGCTGACTGTGCTGAGGATTGGAAAGCTCTGCCAGCAAAAAATGAGAGCAACCTGAGGAGACGGAGGCATCTTACATAGCTGGAAGTATCGGGGCCACATCACAGCTGGAAGTGTTATGTACTTTTCACTAATCCCAGTGTGTGGAGCTGCTAAAGTACACCACAGAGAGTCAGAGGGAAGCAAACGCTCAGTGAGCCATTTGAAGTTCACTTTAGATACGGTCCAACCTTTTCTGCTCATGGGCCTCCTAATGGCAGTTCAGAAATTTATTGCCTCAGCAGTGCTGAGCTGCCAGGAGAGGATCTGACCACAGAGACAATGTGAGTTATGTGGGATCAGTCACCTCTCAGAAGGAGAAAGCTCTGCAGGCCAGCAGCCACTGGCACTTTACAGGGTGAGAGGATTTTTAAAGTCTGTGATTTCCTCCTTATTGCAACGAGCCTTGAATAACAAAGCCCACAGAAAACAGGGTTCAAACAGCCTGGAGAAAAGAAAGTAGTTCCACCACCTACCTTTTATTTTTCCATTTGAATGTTTTTATGGCATATTCCCAGTTTTATGGTAAGACATCAATAGACAGTTTGTTCCTCTGCTGTAGTGTTTTGTGGATTAAGCCTAGAAGGTCCCCAAAATCTCAGTTCACCTGAACACCTCTGAGATCAGAGGCAGCTACTGAAGGAGGATGTTTCCCTAAAAGCAGCACCTCCAGTCCACCAGCTGGTTTTTGCATCCTCACTGTCTTTACCCTTTTCTAGAGACTCCTGGACAATCCTGAATGACACTGAACCTGATGCTTCTATCCATTTGTCTTGTCAAACTCTACTAAAGAGGCAAAATTTTTGGGAATGAGGACCAGCATCCTACTAGGAACTGCAGAGATACACCTCCTTCCTGTCACTTCAGAGTCTGCTGGGCATGGCCTTAGCATTTTCCTGACAGGGAGATGGCACATCATTTGCTACTTTGCAGCCCAGAGCTGCAGGTTTGTCTTTGCAACCCATAGATGTGACATGGAGGGTCTGCAGCAAGTGATGTGGCTTGAAGTAGAGGCTACTGGTGCCTTGGTATGAGGGCACTAGCTGTGGAGCTACAGCATGGCACTCTGACAGACATCCAGCCCTGCTACTCTGAATGGAACTTCAACAAGCAGGTACATGGTGGTGGGATCTGTCCACACTGTCAGAGTAGTGGATTGCAGTAGATAACATAGATCATCAGCACTCCTAGGTGGATAATGTAGGAGCAGCCATCTAAAGCATGCCTGAAATGCATTAAAGTCCACCAAAAATACCTGTGCCAGTACCAGGAAACTGCTTACACAGTTCAATCACTTCATTGACAATTCCTATAGTATGGCATTGGACAATTGATCATCATGTCCAGAAGCCCAACAGCCTCTCCTAACTAACAGAGATCTGACTGGTTTTATCCCTGTTCATGCAGTACCCAGGCTGGCCACAGACAGAGCCAGCCAGGAGGAGAGGTGGTAAAACAGACTGAGAAAGCTTCAGGTTCCAAGTGTCCTTCACTGAAATGTCCCCAGCGCAACACAGGAAGGGTTGTTCCTCTTCCTGACCATCAGAAGGGCACAAGATTCCTCTCCTGCTTGCCAAAGGCATCTATTATCATTGTCTTGGTTGTGCAACCTGACCTCCTCATGCATCCTCCAGACTCACTTTCCCTATGCCAGCACTGCTGCCAGCCTTGGCTACCCGTGCCCAACTGCCAGCATATGCTCCCCTTCCTGCAGGTTGACAGGGCTGAGTTGCTGCCCTGGCTGCTCTGCAACCCAGCAGTTTCCCTCCCAGAGCTCATCGCTCCTTTGAAGCTGCCAGGAAACTAATTGCTAATGGGCAGGCTGTGGGACTGCAGGGAATAGAGGTGTCATTAAACTAGCACTCGCTGACTTGCAGCCTCAAAAGGAAAATCTGAGCATTGCATAGTCTCTGCACTCCACAGGCAGGGTTTTCTATGGCTTGTCACCCTTCTTTTTCCTCCCACGCTTTTGCTGTTTGCTCTGCCAGCTGCTTGTCTTGCCCCAGGGGTTCCTGCAGACAGGGGCTATTCCTGCCTTGTGTCTGCAGGAGGTTGGGCTCAGCACACAGCCTTCCCACCTCAGCACCATACACTAGTAAAATGCAAGGTAAATAATAACTGTTGTAACTATCATCTTTCAATAACATGAAAAAACATGCCTCTGCATGATGATTGCAGGTTACAATCTACAGTATAGGGCCACCAAAATGATCAGGGGACTGGAGCATCTTCCTTATGAGGAAAGGCTGCGGGAACTGGGGCTGTTTAGTCTGGAGAAGAGGAGACTGAGGGAAGATCTCATTAATATTTACACGTATCTAAATGATGGGTGTCAGAAGGTTGAGGCATCACTTTTTTTTTTTTTGTTGTATCCAGTGACAGGATAAGGAATAATGGAAAGATGCTGGAACACAAAACTTCCATTTAAATGGAAGGTAAAACTATTTTACTGTTGAGATGAGGGAGCCCTGGCACAGGCTGCCCAGGGAGGGTGTGGAGGCTCCTTTTCTGGTGGTTTCAAAACCCATCTGGGTATGTTCCTGTATGACCTGATCTAGGTGAAGCTGCTTGAGCAGGAGGGTTGGACTCGATGATCTCTAAAAGTCCCTTCCAATCCTATCATTCTATGAGTCTATCAAACCTGAAAACAGGGGACAGAGAAAAGAGAGATGCATTTACAAAAAGTGGCAATGCTTTGCTTTAGATCAACTTTGTGCTTTTGTAGCTAGCTGTAAAAAAAGGCACAGGGTAAAAGATAAAGCAAGGCAGGGTTAGGTGAATTGTCATTCTGGTTCCTGTCCTTCCCATGCCTCATAAAATGAAATAATGATACAGTAAAGCACAGAGTACTTCTCAAGATGTAGCCTCACTAGGAGATGTCATAGCTGTGATAGCCTAATGAGCTTGAAACGACTGAAGAGTGTCAATAGATAAAATCTATTGTGGGAAGGTCTCTAATCCTCAGCACAGCAGGGAAACACTTTCTGAAACCCCAGCACATTCATCAGTGACAGCTCAAACTGTAAATTCATGCAATATAAAGATATATTCTCTAATAAAACTCATTTTCATTTTTATGAATCCAGAATATTGATGAAATAAAAAGAGTACTAAACAAAACCTGAATGTGGAGTGTTGTAAAGTGAAATGCACTTTTAGTAACTTTAATTTTAATGTTGATGGGGTATTTTTACATTTTTTCTATGTAACATAGGATATTAGGAGTAACTAAGTCCTCAGAAGTATATTAAAATACCTTCCTCTGCTTTCAAAGATGCATGGTCAAGTTTTAAGTGCTAAAACAGTGTCAAATCAATTAGGTTACCTACTGCAGCTCAGTAACAGTCCTTGTGAATAGGGCTGAAGGAGGAGTTGTCACAACTTGATTTTATTAAAGTTTCTTGGTGTAATTTCAATTATGTCCTCTTAAGGAAGCCAAGGAACAAGTGGTAAAGACTGTTAAGGGATGGATGCACACCCTGGTTGCATACCCTGAGTGTGCTATCCAAAATCTACTGTCAAAATGAAGAAGTGGGAATTCACTGTTTCGCTTCCACCACCAGTGAATTTGTTGAGCTGATGGGAGACAGACAGGACATGAGACAAACAATCAAGCACAAGCCCGAGGTGACTTGTTAGCACAAAAGGCAACCATATCACTGGATGCACAGGCCAGAATTCAGCACATGAGATAGTCCTTCAGCTCTGTTTGGCACTGTTAAGACATCATCTGAAGTACCAGGTGTAATATGGGGCCCTATGCTTCAGGAAAGGCATGGACCACATGGAGAAAGACCAGAAGATACCACTGAGCATAGCAGGAGGTCCAGAAACCAAGCTTGTAAAGAAAGATTTAGAATAAAGAACTGAACAAAAAGGGGAAATGTGGTATCAAACCCAATTCAAATTCTAGGGAGATTCCCAAGAAGAGGCTAGAGAAGCATCTCCAGGGACTGGCATGGGTGCAGGTGAACCAGAGGGGAGGTAGTAGAAGGGAGTAAGAGACCCTGAAGGTCTCTTCAACCTTCTCCTTCTAAGGTAGTACAAAAGTGAATGACAGCAAAGGGCAGAACATCTGCTTATCCTCTTCTCAATAATGTTCAATGATAGGACAAGGGGCAATGGGTATAAGCTGGAACACAAAAGGTTCCAAAGAAATAAGAGGAAGAATTTCTCCACTGTTCAGGTGAGAAAACACTGGAAGGGGCTGCCCAGATGGGTTGTGGAATCTCCTTCTCTGGAGACATTTAAACCCTCCTGGACGAGTTCCTATGTGACCTACTCTAGGTAGTCCTGCTCTGGCAGGAGAGTTGGACTGGATGAGCTTTCAAGGCTCCTTTCAGCCCTTAAGATTCTCTGATTCTGTGATTATCCACAAATCTGTTGGCCAAAAGGCCAGACCAAACCCTGGCCGGATCCCTTCTGTGAGCAAGCTGTTGCTGACACATTGGACGAGGACATGAAACAGCAGCACATTCCAAAGGTCAGAACAGAACTGTAGCTGGTTATACCATCCATAAGCTCAGTGCAGAAGTCTGTGTTGTCTGCCTGGGAGCTGGTATGCAAGATTTGCCACTCGATTTTATTGAGTCTGAGAGCACAATACATAGGTACCAAGAAATGACTAAAACATCATTACTGTTGTGTCTGTACAAGCAAGGAGGATAAAACATATTTTTTTCTAGAGTTTGAGAAGTCGATCCTTTTAAGTATCACAAGTACATATAGTTTTTCTTCGTATTCCTCCTTCCTTTTCAAAACTGCATCTGACAAGAAAAGCTAGTCTCCTTGACAACAAAATGAAACCTTTTACACAGAAGGATTGTGCTGTACAGCTCATCACAACTTCCAAGACACTATCACTGGACAATGAGTACTCAACAAAAATAGGCAAATTCCATATTGTATCTAGCACAGCAACAGCTCCCATTGCAGACTTTCACAGGCAGTGATACGGATTAGAAACCAGGGAAATCTCAGGACAATGAGTTAAATAATCCTTGGGTTTTTTTTCAGAATAAAGTAAAGCACAGTGGTTCACTGTTGTGGGTTTTTTTTTTTTTTAAGACCAAGATCCTTACTTGTTCCTTGCTCCAACTAGGACTAGCAATTCATATAAACACATTAGAAAAGTACTTTCATATTCATCTTATACCAGCAATCATCTGTGTGACACAGCATCTTATGACATTTAGTACCCGGCTCTTGGCTTTTTTTTCAAGCAGTTAACTCTTTTTCCTTCTTTTCGGTCTGATGTAAAGAACAGGCATAAGTGTTGGCCATTGGAAAATCAGAAAAACATTCAGAGCTCTAATCTGAGTCCTTCCGTTTCTTCACTCAGTTTTGCTATGTGTGTATTACAATAATATTGGTATGCAACAGTTGAAGAAGGGTAAATTAATTAACACTTTAACAGTGGATGTAGGATAAATTAATTAACATTTTTCATTCTTGAATGAGAAAATCTCTGAAAAGGAATGTCATTTATGAGTTTAATCACATTATGCAAGCTTAATAATGAGACAGAGTACTTAAGCTCAGAAAACTAACTAGATATTCAACTGTTTCCAGGTTTTGCAGCTTTTTCTGAAATACCATTTTATCAATGTAAAACAGAATAGTAAAAAAAAAAAATCTCATATTTTACGGGGTTTACCCTGAGGAGAAATAAGCTTCATGAACCATAAGCTATTAGAGCTCGTTTTAAAAAGGCATGTTAAATTCTCTACAGTCATCAGAATTTTTGCCTAATTCTGAAATCACATTTGTCATCGGGAATCAAGAAGTTTTGGAGGGAAACACTTTGGAGTAGCCACAATGGGACCGGCACAGAATCAAGTTGGAGGCCTGTGGCCAGTGGAGTTCCACAGGGATGGGTTCTGGGGCCAGTCTTCTTCAACATCTCCATCAACAACCTGGATGAGGTGGCAGAGTGTACCCTGAGCAAGTTCCCTGATGGCACCAAACTGGGAGGACTGGCTGATTCCCCAGAGGCTGTGCTGCCATTCAGTGGGATCTCGACTGGATTGAGAGTTGGGCAGAGAGGAACCTCATGAGGTTCAACAAGGGCAAGTGCAGAGTCCTGCATCTTGGAAGGAACAACCCCACTCACCAGCACAGACTGGGGATTGACCTGCTGGAGAGCAGCTCTGCAGAGAGAGACCTGGGAGTGCTGGTAGATAATGAACTGACCATGAGCCAGGAATGTGCCCTTGTGGCCAAGAAGGCCAATGGCAGCCTGAGATGCATCAAGAAGAGTGTGGCCAGCAAGTCAAGGGAGATTCTGCTCCCCCTCTACCCTGCCCTGGTGAGGCCTCATCTGGAGTCCTGTGTCCAGTTCTGCGCTCCTCAATGAAAAGCACAGCTTTCAGCCTCCACCTCTGAAGCATAGGCACATTCTCAGAAGGATGCAGAAGTATTCTTCTCATTTTCTTGAATCTGAATTGTGTCTAAAGGACTTAGGTCTTTCTTCATTTGTCTTTGGTCACTCAGGAAATAAACGGTCATGCAGAACAGAAGATTTCTTATTGAAACAAGTGTGTCATACATCCTTGTATCAGTTCAATCAGGATGTCATAAATTGTATCCTAGTTAAGAGACAGGACCAGAGCAACTATTTTTCTTCATTTACTGCATTTGTGATCTGGATGTTGTTACTGAAACAGAAATTGGGTCAATGAAACAGGAGAATTAGCCAATGCAATAGTTTAACCTAGTGGGAAATATATGTAAATAAAGATACAAACGAAATGGTTTGTGCAGGAAACAGCACGTTTAAGAAATTAGTATCTGAAGTTTGCTCAAGGTTAAAATCTTTGTTGGCTGGTAGTTTTCTTCTCCTAGCCAAGGTGGTGATAAATATGAAGCGTGTAAGAAACTGGTTGCAAGGTTTAGCTTCAAGTGAAAAAACCTTCAACCCTGTCTGTCAATTTCTGCTCTGGTGAGCCTGGGTCATGCTGTTATCCTCCTAAGGGTAATTAGTCAAACCCATCAAAAGTAACAATTAAGCTTTATCTAATCTCAGCTCTGTCTCACAGCCAACACTGGAAAGAACTATCTCCTGACAACACGAAGTCTCCCCCAGGTTCCCCTGCACAGCACAGTGCCTGAAGCCAGCATGAGGCAGTGCAATCTAGCCAAACAACCAGTGTATATCACAGGAGCGCTGTTTAACACAAGTTGGCAAACCCTTCTCATCTGTCATCTGCCATTTTCTCTGTCCTACATGGCACAGCTTTCCTTTGTTTCAGCAGCTCTTCTCTCTTTTTTTTTTTTTTTTTTTTTGTCTTTTCCTGCAGCTTTGTTCCCTATCTGTTCCTGCATTAATTTACCCTGTTGGCTGGCCATTATGTAAAATATTGTGGGAACAGGATGTTCCTTTGATACATAATTAAGGATAGAGAGTGAACAGCTGATCTCCTGGCATTTTCACCAGGAAAAAAAAAAATCTCTTCCACTGCACATCTATTTTGGATGAAAATTGCATTGGACAGAAACCAGGTGGTGCAGGGATCCCAAGTATCCCCCAAATCCTTCATTCTTCTCAGGCTAGACTGAGGAGCATTCTCCACATCAGCTTCACATGCTGGTAATTTCACGGATTCCTCAAAATTAAGATGTGCAAATAAGAGGGCTGAGTGCAGACAGGATCAGTCTGCTTTGATAAAGAGTCTTTCCGTGATAAAGGACATGCACCAGTGAGCTTACTGCAAAGACTGGCTTCTCATGGGGTTTCAGTTCCTTCTCCAACAAACCCCATTGGCCTCCAAAGTTACCTATGGTGTGGAACATGACTTTGAGAAAGATGTGTGTGTGGTGCCAAGCAATTAGGTGAATATGAGTTCTTAGGAGCAGGAAAGACCAAATGTGTGACCTTTGGATCTACAAATCAAAGAGAATCATAGAATCATAGAATGGTAGGGGTTGGAAAGGACGTTTAGAGATCATCTAGTCCAATCCCCCTGCAGAAGCAGGTCAGCCTAGGTCAGGTCACATAGGAATATGTCCAGGTGGGTCTTGAAGATCTCCAAGGAAGGAGCCTCCACACCCTCCCTGGGCAGCCTGTGCCAGGGCTCCCTCACCTCAACAGTGAAATAGTTTTTTCCTTGTGTTTAAATGGAACTTTTTGTGTTCCAGCTTCATCTCAATACCCCTTGTCCTGTTACTAGATACCATTGAAAAAAGTGATGCCCCAACCTCCTGGGGCACATCCCAACCACCATTTAGATATTTGTAAATATTAATGAGATCCCCCCTCAGCCTCCTCTTTTCCAGACTAAACAGCCCCAGCTCCTCATATGAAAAATGCTCCAGTCCCCTGATCATTTTGGTGGCCCTGTGCTGGACACTCTCCAGAAGTTCTCTGTCTCTCTTGAGCTGAGGAGCCATGAAGGATGAAAAATTGAACCAGTCTCACAATGAAGTGTGAGTATTAGCAGTTTGGAAAACGTTTGGAAAACACTCTAGGAGTTATCAGGTTATTAAAAAACAGGTTAAGCACTAACTCCATCACAAGCTTATTTTACCTACCCAGAGAAGGAATACTCAAAATAAACAGCTATTTTCAGCCTAATTACAATCCCTTAGAAAATAAAGACTTAAAAATTTACTGCAAAGAGGAGGTAAGAACTTTAACATCTTTTTAGTGGCAAGGGCAGCTTCTCCAGGATCAAAATTTTTAAAGAAGACATTAAGTACCTTTCTCAGTGCTACTGAACACTTCAAACAATGATTCATCTATGATTGTTCTCCAGCCTGTGCTGAGCAGCATGACAGGTGAGATGATCACAGTGGTCCTTTCAGGCCTTGTACTTCATAAAATGCACTTAATAAAAGCATATTACAAAGCTGCCTGGCATGGGGCCGTGTATGGTGGATGTGTCCTTTCAGTGTACACAAGATGTGTGTGCTTTTCAGTGGGTGGGATCTGAATCAGAAACAATCTGCCTCGAACTTCATAGTGCTGAGGAACAGTCTGAATGCCCACACAGGAAAAGGCAGGA
This sequence comes from Urocolius indicus, assembly GCA_013401255.1. Classification (NCBI taxonomy): domain Eukaryota; kingdom Metazoa; phylum Chordata; class Aves; order Coliiformes; family Coliidae; genus Urocolius; species Urocolius indicus. Next base: position 38,778 of record WBNH01001844.1, on the reverse strand, counting down.
GGCACAAGTGCCGTGGACTGAAACATGCTGCTCAGATGCTTCCTCAAGTGGAGCAGTGAGGGTTGTTCTGAGCCACTGAAGTTGGCCTGGCATTTAGAAATATATAGAGCGCACAGAACAGGGGTACTCAGAATCAGAGATGCTTCCATCTGTCTTTATAGAAAATGTACTGATTATGAAAGACATAAGCAACTGTCATCACCTACTCTACTCTTGGAAGTTCACCCATTGGGAAAATGTCATAGTAGGCTAATTTTATGCTTTATAATGTATTTGACCTACCCCTTTCACTTAGATGCCCTTGAAACTATTCAGTTCATCCTAAGTAAATCTTGCTATGAGCACTAAATACCCAGTGTTATTGATTTGTGTTTTTATTGCCCTATATATTATTATAACTGTAGAACACTGTTCAATAGGTCAAGGACTCTCTTTGCTTGATTAATACTTGCCACAGCCTGTAACCTGAAGGCATCTTGGTGGAAAAAAAATCCAAGAAATACACAGTCTGTAAGTGTGTGCAGCTAAGAAGGTGTGAAGTTGAGAAGGTGTTTCCATTTCTTTTATACTCTGCATTAATCTTCCATTGTATCCTGTGACACAAATAGTAAATGTTTTACTTTGGGTCAGCTGGAGAAATGCACAGAATTTGAATGTCACCTACAAACAACTGGATGCTTACGTGGTATCATCCCCTCAGTGGAGTCAGTACTACTCACTACAATATCACAGGATCACAGAACCTTAAGGGTTGGAAGGGACCTCAAAAACTCATCCAGTCCAACCCCCCTGCCAGAGCAGGACCATCTAGAGTAGGTCACACAGGAACTTGTCCAGTATATGTTGTAGATGTGTATGTCTTGCTTTCAGTAAGAGAAAAGCTATTAGTACCATGACTAAAGTAGTTTAATATACTCTTTAACAGAATAGTTGATATACTGCAGAACAAACCTACCACTTGTGGAGGTAAAGATAGAGATCAGGTGAAACTCCCAAACCAGGCCATGAAGAACATGAGTGGTTGGTCCATGGAGCTCATTAGCCTGTCTGAATGCTGTCAAGAATAGATGCAAAAGAGCAGAGAAGGGAAAACCTGGGCCCAAGTCTGCAACTCAGAGATTTTCTGATGTTACAGTTTTGCGTTGGTGCATCGAGTCTGGTAAAATTTCATATGCAGAGAATAGTCCCAATGAATCTAGAGGCATGATTAAATCACATATACCATATAAAAAAATCAGGCATTTATGGTGTTCTGCAGTAGTTAGTGACTCCTTTCCTATTGAAAACTATACAGTCCCTCTCTGTGCTGCATGTACTGCAGCGCTGTTATTCTGTCCATAAGGAGTCAAGTTCCTGGCCTTTGCACAAGGACAAAGATAATACCTTCCACCTATCAATCTACACAAGAGCTCTTTCACTGAAACAATAGAGCATATAGCAGAAAATAAAGCAAGTAGCAGGATCAGTTGTGAAAGGAAACCATCCAATTTTCTGGGTGGTACTTTGCTAGGAAGCCTTGTTTTATAATGGGAATGACAAAGCATCTTTCCTTGAATCACAATCAAGACTTTTCAATGCAGGCAAAAACCCTGTTGTTGAGAACAACAACCTACTAGTCACAAGGGAAGCCAAAGCTTAGCCACTTTTCATTAAGCCTTTGAAATTCTCATCCCACTTCTCCTGAATCAGCTTTATTTTCTCCTGAATGTACTGCAGGTCCTAACAGGCTGGAACACCACCCACAAAACATTGTCCATCCTCTTGCTCTCAGCTTCAGGCAGATTTAAGAAGACAATCACTGGAAGTGAGGTTTCAGGAGGCCAACTGGGACATTTCCCATTGGAGAAAGATGTCCAGGTGTAATCTCCAGGAGCTGGGCTGCCCTGCACCCTGTTGCTGCTCAGCCACTCAGAACCATGCAGGCAGGTGATGGCAGTTACCACAGCGGCTGTTTGCAGCACTGGGGCAATGGAGGATTGCAACACCTGTGGGCCTGGGGAAATCAGACATCCCTTCCATCAAGATAAATGCAGATAACTCAGCTGCACTGGAGGCTTTCAGTGATTAACATCTAGTTACTGCTGTGATGTACTTGCATAGCAGCACGTGCTGTCTTCCATAGTCCACTGTTAAAATCTTAAGGGTTTATTTATTGATGAATTTAAGATGTTTTAATCTTTCACTCCCTTTAAGAAAGATTTGTATTGCAGAAAGAGGCTGTGTTTTTTTTTTCTTGGAGCACCTGGAAGCAGTGGCTGCCACGTCCTAGATGGTAAGTGATTATAGAATCATAGAATGGTAGGGGATGGAAGGAACCTTTAGAGATCATCTAGTCCAACCCCTAAAGTGATGCTCTACCCTTGTTTTCTGTCAGTATGACCAGTGGAGGAAGGATGGCATTATCTGGTATGTGAATTCTACAAAAAATCCCCAGCATAATAAATATAGCAAGAGGAAAGGCTATGCTCTTTTTTTACTATTCAATGGCCTTATCCAGCAATATCTCAGAAACTGCCAAGTGAACATGGGAACCTATATCCCACACTAAATCTGTGGGATTATCTGCCCTCCACTGACAGGAAAGTGGACCAGGGGGGCTAGCATAAACTCAGCAGTGGCAGAAGACAGAGAGCTATGAGAAAGCCTTGGCCCCAAATTTCCTGTAGTTCTCTCATTTGATTTTTTTTTTCTTCCCCCTTATTTCTCTTCATCTGGCTTCCTATTTGCTCTTCAGTTAGACCTGGGATGGTCTATCATTACCAGGCTGCAATGACCAAAGGATGTACTCCGCTTAATCAGAGTTCTAAAAGCACCTCATTGCTTTGCTGAATTGTGTACACTCGGGATGTCTCACCGTTGCAGCTAATCCTCTGCACAGCACAAACAGCTCAGGCCAGCTGGTCGGTGCTCATAACTACCTAACATTTATTCTGCCTAATTTCCAAAGTGAAAGCAACTCTGCAGTTAGTGCAGATCTCTACCAGTTTGTTTTTAGCAGAATAGCTCATCTCAGTGCTAACAGAAGAAGTCTTTGATTACCAGTGTATTCATGAAGATTTAGACTCCAATTGAAGCAATTAATTCCTTGTTCGCTATAGACAAAATGAAATGGTGCTAGAGATTGGAAATGCATGGAAGAATATTTTCATTATAAACTGAATATAACCATTCACCAGTTTTAATTAGAGTGGCATCATTTGCATTGCTGCAGTTAAAGGCCTGTTGGTATTTCTGGTATAAATAGGCTGCCGTTTATCAGAGCTCCTCAGTATGCATTTGTGCAGAGATAGAACATGACAGGATGTATTAGCCTGTTTTTAAAATGATTTTTTTTAAATGTTAATTTAATACATTTTCAGTATAAGTACAAATTTAAATCCAGCTCTGAGAGGAATTAAATGTCCCTACTGCAGAGCCATGTTGTATTAGAAAATCCTTTTAGCGTTAACCAAATTAGTTTCCTGCCCTGAAAAACATTTGCTGAGTTTTCAGGTTTTTGTCTACTCTATATAAGGATGAGGCCAAGACCCTGCCAAAGTTATTAACAACAACAAATACCAGCAGAAAAAAAGAACAAGCTTTGCCTTAAACTAGCTTGGGAATGCCAGCATTTAACTTCCATCTTTTGATGGATTTGGGTAAATAACTCCTCTCTGATTTTCTGCATCCTCAGTACATGGCTCACTAAGCCATAGTTGGGGTCCACTTCTCTCAGCTATTGGCATGTCCCTATGTTACCCTTGATGAAACTTCCCTAAGACCCTCTAGGGTCTCACCTCTAGATTTTACAGAACTTTTGCCTGTGAACTAAGAGATTTTCCCAGTTGGCTGACATTTGCCACCAGCTGTAGTGCTGGTTCATCTCTGTTTCATGCCACTCCTCTGTACACTCCTGCAGGTGTTCACATATACTTTTTGGGGAAACATCTCTCTCCAAGTGATCTTCCAAAAGGATAAAACATTCTATGGTACTGTTGCTTCTGCTCCTTTTTGTCCACTCATACACACTATCTAGGCAGGTAGCAATGAAGTGACTTCCCAAGGCTCACATAGGATGCCTATGCTCTGTCCAGGATCTGAAACAGATCTTGAGATTTCACCTAGTGTTTTATCCAGATTCTTCTCCTTTTTTTCTTTCAGATGAACCGAAAAGGGATGAAATATAGGTTCTATGTGCACAGAACCCCAAAGGCAAACCAAATTTTACTAATGAGTTGTGTGCATCCCTTTCAGGCACAAAGCACGTAGCTCAAAGCTGCTTTTGCATTTCTAAACTTTCAAATTTACTATTATGTTACACATTTGTCCACTCAACCAAGCCCATTCTGATTTTTTTGTTTCAATTCTTGTGCCATGGCTACAAAGATTAAGCCTTGCCACTGCAGGAGGAAACTTGAGCAGCTCCAGAAAAGCATTCCAGCAGAAGGGAGCTGGAGCTCACTTAGCAGTGCATCTCTTCCAGTAATATCTTTTAGAAACAGAAATACCAAACATTCTATTTACTAAGTGATAACCACTTGAATAAGTTCAGAGTTTCTTCTACCAGCTTGCTAGAAGCTGTGAGTTATTTTTCTCACTCCAGCTGTAACACACTGCTAAGACAATGCAGCTTTCTCTTATCCAAAGTGCTTGTCATACAAGACACCAAGCCTTCGTTATCAACATCCATGCTGTGCTTACCAATTCCAGCGCTAGATGCTGGAACATGACTGGGTTTTATCATAATAGAATGGTAGGATTGGAAGGGACCATGGATTTCTGAAGCTATACTGCACAGATGACATCAGGAAGTGCCCAATAGACTGCTGTGGAATAACTTCTTTTCCATTACCATCTTCAAGTACACAAGTTATTTAGGCCTGACACTGCTCCCAAACTTGTCAGGCCTGGACACTGGTGTGCTCTTGCAGAGGCAGCGGAGCCAGCAGAATTTTAGGGAGCTACCATTGGTTACTGAAGATGTCAACCAGTCATGCACATAACCCAAGTGCATCCCAAGAGCACAGCATCACAAAAGATAGCTTCATAACAAGATCAGCAAGTATTGTCTTTGCTGAACTATGGTTGGATGTAGTGTTTGATAGGACACTAATCCTCATTGCCTTGTAGGCAATCGGCTGAGTGAATGGGAGAAAAATAGTGCTGGAATTTGAGTATTATTCCCACTTGAGTAGGCAAAATCTTGGGGCTTGTCATAGTCATGTCATATGTCAGTGATGAAGGTCGTGTGCTGGCCAGGTTCCTGATCTCAAGAAGCTCATCTTGAGTTTGGCAGAGGAAAGCTGGGTGGGTAGCATACAGGTGAAAGGATTGCACTGGCAATTGACAGCGATTTTTAAGTAAAATGGAGGGTGATATGGAAGAAATCTCATTATTACATGGATCTGCTTTATCAACAGAAAGAGATGGTCATGAAGACACAGAAAATGTTCCTATGCCACCTGATCTAGGTGAACCTGCTTCTGCAGAGGAGTTGGACTTGATGATCTCTAGAGGTCCCTTCCAACCCTACCATTCTATGATTCTATGAAAACAGGAATCTTGTTTGGGTCCTGTGAAAGTGATAGCACCAGAAAACAGCAAATTATAGTTCAGCTGACAAGTAGCAGCAGCAAGCACCTGGAAGCTACACACAGTCTGCTGAAAACAGCCATGGGAAATTCAGAATGGACGGCAGAGTGGCATGAAGAAGGAAGCACAAGCAATTTGCCTGAGAGAAAATACCTTCCCAAGCCTGGGAAAGGGAATGCCTCATCTATTTTATCTGAAGGGTGAGATCCAGCAGCTTGTTAATAGGGATGGTATCTGCTTCATTTGTAACCGTGACTGCTCAATGATCAACAGTATCTGTGCAGCATCATATTAAGGCAAAGGGAAGCAAGGATCCTGCTTAAAAATAAATGAATAAATAAATAGCTAGGTAGACGGGTAAATAAATATTAATCTCCCTACACATTCTAAGAATATTTTTCCTTTTATTCTTCTGACTGTCATGTAGGCATCTGTGAAATAGTAATTGGCAAAGATTTTAAAGCAAACTCTTCTGCTGGCACCTAACTATGAGTGCTACTAAAGTTGCTAATACCTCTAACTACTTGTTAATAGTTAGGTAAGTGCCTCAGTTAATGCAGAGATACTTGTGTCATTAACTGTGCTATATAAAAGTGTTGGCTGTGGGTGAATTTCGGAGGTCGGTTAATAAGAAGGAAATTCCTCAGGGAATGTAAAGTGTAGACTCCAATTTCTCACTTTGAACTTGAACAGATATTCTCTAAATATGTGGCAAAGGCCTTTATGTGGCTTGTCATCGCAGAAACACAATCCCTGGGATGTTTCTCTGTGTTCAGTGCAAAGCCCTGTGCAGTGTGAAGATCTGTGGCTCAGGCTACCGTCAGCTTCAGTGGCTCCTCTTCCTTAGTAGGAGACTGCTTTCTGCTGTTCCTCCAGCTACCTCCCAGCATAACACCCCTGACAGACTCTCCCTGCTATCTGCCCCTTTGCCTTCCCAGTGCTGAACTCCATCCTTGGGTGGACATGGATGTGAAATGGGAGACTCCCACCTACCCCAGCATGCAGAGGAGGGGGGACCTGGGATCACAGAATCACAGAATGGTAGAGTTGGAAGAGATCGTTAGAGATCATCTAGTCCAACCCTCTGCTAAAGCAGGTTCACCTAGATCAGGTCACACAGAAACTTATCCAGGCAGCTCTTGAAACTCTCCAGAGAAACAGCCTCCATTCACTGGGTCTATATCACTGGGTTTGGATGCTGCTCACCATTGTTACGTTCCCTTTCCTTTCTGCTTCCTGAGGACTAACTCAACCCTGCAGAGGGACCAAGATACTCCCAAATAGCATCTTAACCCACTGCTCACCAGTCTTCTGGAAGTGCTATACTTGATATTCACAAGGCAATTACAGCTAGGCAAGAAATTCCTCTTTGTTGAAAAGATCCCTTCTATGTTGCCATGGATATGATGACCGGTTTCTAAACTCCTCTTTTTACCCCTTGCAGTATATGACTCTCTACATTTTGAGCCATACTACATATAATTTCTAAGTGAATTACTGTTCTGCTTGTATTTTGTGATCACCAAACTGCCCTACAATACGGTCACTCCACCTTCTGCCAGCCTTTCCAACCAAATAACTGCTGAAAAGTCAAGGAGAAGGAAAAGCTGGTTTGGCTGAGTGGATTTTTCATTCTTTCTTGTTTCTTTGAGGGATGTTTTGTTCTGTAACAACAGTGCTGAAATAGATATGGTGCAAGTAATTAATTTTTAACCATGTTCCCACATACAAGCTCAAGAGATCCAGCACTCGGTTTGTAATGCCAGATAAAACTAACCACTTAAATTCTGCAACTTATTTCTTCATCAGCTGGGCTTGTTTATACGATGTATGAAAGCAATGAGTCTTGGGAATAATACAAAAAAAAACCCCACAAAACTCATTCAAGTAAGAAAATGAAACCTGAACTGAAAGTATCTAATAAGAAGTCATTGTGTGGAGGGGATTATTTCTGCTTCTTTGCTGCCCTGTGTATGCACCCATAGACCTTGATAGATCTCTCCTTAGCCTGAAAATGTCATTCTGAGAGCACTCTTCCCCCTCTGCTATTTTTCTTGAGAGTGTTCTTTCTCTGACAGCTCCTCTTGGGGCATGAAAAATGAAGCATCTGTGTGTGGATGTGAAGGCTGAGCACACCAGTACCAATGTCAGAGTGGCCAAAGACGACTGCAAAGTCAGACTCACTTCTTCCTCAGTTCTACAACAGTGCTCCCTAAAATCTTCTGCTTTGCTCTCATCCAAGGACTTACTCCATTTTAAGCTCTGGCTTTATGTTTTAGATGCACCACAACCACAGTGAAAAACACCTTTGCCTGTGATGTAAGAAGAAATTTGTGGACTGTTTTTCTAGAGAGCAGGATTAAGCTGGACATTCTAGGCTGTTCCTATCTGGTGGACCAGGGAGAGGAAGTAAACGTGTATTTGTAATACCTCTGTCAGCAACAGAGAAGATAAGAAGATGTGTATTTCATTTTGGAAATGATTTGTGCTTTTGTTGCCCAGCTGTTGCTGTTCATTTCCCTTGGGTTTTGATACCAGGATTGCTGCTCTCCATGCAGAAGACCTCTGGGCTGGTGGGGATCATTCAGCTCCTCATCAACACCCATCTACATGGGAAGTCTGGGCTGAGCTGTCTGTACCCTCAGAGGATTTGAACCTCAAAGTCGGTTTTAATGGCAAATACCCCAATGTTTGGTTGTGGGCAATGCTGAGCTGAGACCTCATCTGAGACTATCCTTCTGGGCAAAGCTGTGTCCACGCAAACAGACACCACAGGGACAGGGGGAAAGCCAGTAACCAATGGTCTGTTCCTCTAGTTCCAGAAAGAAAGCCACCCTCAGAGCTTTCACACTTCTCATTGACACAGTCAATATACATAAATAACAGTAGGCACAGAGGAGCTGAGCTTGCTTGGGTCCTGGCTAACAAATGCCCCCAAAATAATGGATGATATTAGACATAAGAGCTGTGAATTTGGTTTATCTATCATGGAAAACTAAGATAACTCTAAGCAGTGTTTCTATAATAAAAATCTCAACAGTGTGCAGGTTTTTTTTCAGTTGAAAATGCTGCTGTAACTTAAAAGGAAGCAACTGGTTACTGTGCTTTGTGCAGTGCTATTTGCAGCATCATTAAACCTCCCCTGAAACCTCGCTATTGGAAGCTGGATTTAGCCAGGGCCCATTATGAGCCCAGACAACTGTAAAAAATTGCCTGCTTTATTCCTACAACGATGTTTAAAATGCTTAGATTTGGATGCCTTAAATCAGGCGTCTCTCTATTTACAAGCCTAAATTAGAGTCCATTTGTTATTCATGACCTGCTTACCTGGAACAGATAGATTGTGTGGTTCATACAACCTATCCCATCCTGTCTCAGGGGAGTTTGTTGTAATTAACACTCTGCATTTCTTAGCAGCACAGTGAGCTTTCTATAATGTAACCCATTCCAGAGGTTTTGGCATTTCTACACGGCTATCTCAGATGGCACCTGAGAAAGGCAGTAGCAGGACGTGGCTTTAAAAATATATTCCTAAATATTTATTCAGATTTAATCAATTACTCGTCGTGTTTCTATAAAAACCCAATATTGGAATTAATGTGCTGTTAGCAGAGGGTCAAGTTAGGCGATTGCTGAGGGTTTACCTCATTCTCTGGGCAAAAAGGAGAGTAAAGGAAAATGTAAAGTACTAAAATTATTCAAAAATATATTTCAGAGTTAAAGGGAGATGATTTCTGTTGCTAATTTTCCCCTGTTACAGATAGTCACCACTGCAAACTTGGCACATACAGGAAAATTCGACTTGCTTACACTCCTTTGTAGGTAAATACATTTTTGTAGCTCACCAAAGAATGAGGAAGCCTTGAGACAGAATTACACGCTTTTCTGAAGGGGGGACCTGCTCTATCTCGCAGTTTCTGGGGCTTTGCACTCTCGTGTGGGTCCCCAGGCAGCTTCTGAGATTGGCAAACTTACTCCTCTGGACCTGTCTAGAATAAAGTCCATCCCAAGACTCGGTATTCTACCTCTGACCCACGATGTCTGGCAGTGAGACACACATATACTGGTCACAAAGTCATCACATACTGTTCCTAGGGGCTTTCTGGCTCTTCACCAGGCCCTTCTCCCCTTCTCTGGGTCATTTCTGCACAAGTTCTGTTTTCTAGGACTGGGGAGAGCTTCCATCTTCTGCCCAAATTATCTCTTCTCCATCAGTCTGTTTTGCAACATCCATATCCAAATCTGGCATACATACCATGTAGGCAAGCCCAGCTATATATGCAGTTACTGATGCAGTGACCAAGGTGCTTTAGGTCTTGCAAGGCTATGCTACCAAAACGTCCCCAGCACTTCTCTCCCCTTCGCTATAGATTTTGACCACTTCTCGTAGAACTACATCTCAACCCCATGCGAAAGCCACCCACCTCTTGGAGCAGCATCTGTGTCTTTTGTCAGGTGCCTGTGCTGGTATCTCTCACATTCAGTGATTTCTCATGTCGTGCCCAGCAGCATCTCCTGTGCTATTTGCTCAGACCATTCTCTGGCCAGGACCAAGCTGGAGCTCTGTGGCTTCCTGCAGCCCCATGAGGAGGAACCAGTCTTCCTGCCAGGGCTGGCCAGCAAAGCTTAGGGTGGGAATGAGAACACTGTTGCTCCAAAATATGAATGACACAAGCCCTTCACTTCCAAAAGCTGTCAATAGCAGTATGCTCATCAGAAACAATTTTGGGCTGTGGTACAAAACCATACACATAGGGTAATCCTTTCTCTTCTTGGTCAAGAGTGTGCTGTTCCTCATTAGCTACTGGATGTCCCATAGAGGCATTGCTAGAAGAGGTTTACTCTTCCTCCTTTGCAGCTGCATGTCATTGAAACAGAAAATATGAGCCTAAAAATACTGTTTAATTGAATTTTACTCTGTGTACTGTATCCTACCAGTGGCATTGCCTTTTCTCCTAGCCACACATCTTTCAGCACTTGCTGCTGTGATTCCACATTAATACCTCTGCCTGCTGCTGGAATGTGCACTCACATCAGCAGCTCCTTCCAGCAATGGAGCTATTAAAAATAATGAAATGTCAAGTTGTGCTACTGTGCATCTAGATCCATTATGGAAATGTGCTGCAGGACCATAGCAGCCTGAGTCAGTCTTCCATTCAGCCTTCGGAGGGATAAGATGCAGATAAAGACATTTATGGTTTTAAGCAGCATCTTGGTTCCTGTCCACTGCTCACCTTTGTCTGAGTGATGCTTTTCCCAAAAGAGGCTTTTCTCATTTTTGTGAAAGAGGCCCTGAACAAGTCTTGCTTTACTGACAGCCTTCTGCCAGTAGACAGACCCTCTGTTATTTTTATTCACCAGAAGCGTGTGAGTGAAAATGAAATGAAAGGACATTGGAGGTTCTGACGGACCAGCACAGGAGCAGACTGGCATGGGATTTCAGAAGATTGGGATAAACAGATCTAATAATGTAGTAAATAAAAAAGTAGCAGATGCTGTACAGTAAGTTTCAAATAATGCTCACTACACTGTCACAGATACCAATAATGTTCTGTCATCACTAATTTCCACTGGGCATAGAGGGAGGTGTTGCAGGGGCAAGAGCCAAATGATGCCAAAGGTGCAGGGATCGTGGAGAGTCAGGTGGAAGATACTGATAGCTGGAATTTCTCATGCAACAAATGTGCTAGAATTCTCTCAAAACAGTTTAGCTTGATTGCACAGACAAGTTAATTTCCATCTATATTATTCCTCTCGCTGGGAATTCTCCACCTGCTTTCTCTAAATAATCACAGGCCAAATGAGATGAGCCTAAAGGAATACTGATTACATAAAGAAAACACTGCTTGTTAGAGATGGGGTGTGCAATATTACATGTAGAAATGTCCTAGCCCATCTCAATTGATTTGAGCCTGTGCTGGTGTTATGAAGGAAACAAACCTGCTTCTCTCTCTGTGATCCCAGAGTCTCTTGTCACAAGGATAGCCAGGTTGCATTTCTTACCCGTGTGTCATATTGAATACTTAGAAGTGTACACACACACACAAGTGGGCCACATGACCAGCATTTGGTGTATAAATGGCACATACAGTGAAACATAAAGCTGTTTCTGAGCAATCTAGGATACCAGAAGGAATCCTCTTCAGATACTTCTGTAGCTCCAGGATATGGCCTCCTTCCTGAGTGGGGTGAACCTGTTGCCCATTTGCTCTTTCTGTGTGTACGAGAAAAGCATTAGAGTAAGTTAGCATTTCCCTCCATATACACACTCTGGGGCAGTGCCATCAAGAGAAACAGTAGACTTGCAGAATCTGAGTGGTTTCTTGCCTTATCTGGCATTGGTGAGGTGACTTACCAGACCAACAATAGCTCTGAGCATGTGAAGGCTTTAATTTCTTAAATGCTTGCAGCCTTTGCCCTAAAACATGGTCTCAAAAACTTTGGATACCTCCTCAGCCCACATTTTTTTTCTGTGTTGTTAGATCCTTACACATCTTCAATTGCTGATGATCCAATCCTTCTATTTAGTGAATCTCTCAGTGGGCATTGGCACCTTTACTGTGTTCTAGCTTAGGTTAAAATGCTACTTGAACATTTGTTAAAGACAGGATTGGAATGGAACAGAGGAAGTCTGAGCAGAGATGCTGTCTGTACAACTTGCTCCCAGGATGTGATCTGCCACCCATTAGACTGGGCAAGTTATCAATTTCAGCAAGTTTTGGGTGTAACTAAAAATGAAGTATATGAAAATACTTAAAAGAAATCCAGTAGAGACAACTGTATCAAAACATCAGACTGAAACAAAATTCTAGCTACTCAATGTCATCTTCATTTCACCTTTGAAGCCCATACAGACTTACATCCCTTTTATAGGATCATGTTATCCCCATCTCTATTTATCACCCGGTTCAACATCATCCCTTAACCACTTGACACCCCAAACAGGTGACTTGTCCCCATTACAGTCCATACAATACTCCAAGCTAACAGCTGAGGTTACAGTAGCAATACCAGAGCAAGCTGTGTCTTAACATTTACAGTCATCACAGGCACAATCCCAGTAGGTGGGACAGATATGCTCAAAGAACTGCTATGGGAAGTAGCCAAAATGAGTCCATGTTTGGTGCAGTTCTTTGGGACAAAAAAAATAGAGTTGGAGAAGGCTTTTATTCTGGAGGATTTTACCAGCTATAGCTGTTGCCTACAAATTACTTTAGGCATAGAATCATAGACTCAGAATCATAGAATGGTAGGAGTTGGAAGAGACCTCTAGAGACCATCTAGTCCAACCCCATAGTGTGAAACTGATTTTGTTTTTCACCACTCCAACCACATTTTTTTCTCTTCTGTGTAATTTCTGTGTGTTCACGTTTTGAACAGTAACAAAACACAATTATTTGCTTGGTATCTCCACAGATGTTTTCCATTAAGCTGAAAAGATACTTTTGAGGTGTTAAGACGCTGGTATGATAAATAGAGATGATACATATATATATATTGATCACTCCTTATCTTGCGACATGGAAGTCATTTAGAAGCTTTTTGTGTGTGTGTGGGTTGTCAGAACAGCATTAAATTATATATATTAAAAAATGAAGTGGAAAAAATATCCAGTCACTGTACAAGATGGACTAAATTGCATACTTCAGCACACTCCTCTTTTAGCACAGAGATTCTGAGTGCGTCCAAATATACTGACTGCTGTTCTAGAATCTCTTCATACAGACAAAGTCATGGAATGCATTTGATATGAAATCTGAATGACTGTTTAACAAAGCTGAAGTTTAAATACTAATTCAGTTTAAGAGGTGTAAATATTCCAGCGTCGGATAGTCACCCTAAGGTAAAAGTTTTGCAAGAAATATCCTGTTCAGTTCATTTTATTGCCACAGAAATGTGGGCTACATTTCAGGTAGCATCTTCATCCACTGGTCATTTGCAGCAGAATTTTAAAACATAATTATGTATAAGAAGTATAGTCCTCTGTCAAGAGCAGAATGTGTTATGTGTTTGACTACAGTTCAATCAACATCAGCGGCTTTTATAAAGTCCAAAAAGAGGTCCACAGAAACTCCTACAGCAATAACAAATATGTCATTTCAAATACAAACTGCAAGTGCATTTTTCTGTGGAGTTTCGAAGACCCTTTTACTGTATTTACTCCTTTTTTTACATCTTTGCCAAATATATATTCCACAAAAGTATGTCAAATGGAACCACACAGTGCCTGACAAGAAGACATTGCAGCACCATTGCCCTTTTGAGGTTGGGACACGGCAGGATAAATTAGACACCCTGTGGAAACCACATCTAAGCAGGTATGATTCAGGGGAGTTGAAGCTCGAACACTGTAGAGCACAAGTAAAAAGACTGTGACAAATGTTAGCCTTGGTGGAGCACGACTTGAGACTAACCATGAGCCTGCAGGATGCCCTCATGACCAAAAAGGACAATGGCACTTTGTGGTATATTAAGAAGAGTGTCGCCAGCAAGCTGATGGAAGTTCTCCTCCCCCTCTCCTCTGCCATATCTGGTGAGGCCTCATCTGGAGTCCTGTGTCCAGTTCTGGGCTCCCCAGCTCTAGAGGAACAGGGAACTGCTGGCGAGAGGCCAGCACAGGGCCACCAAAATGGTCAGAGGACTGAAGCATCTTGCTTATGAGGAAAGGCTGCGGGAACTGGGGCTGTTTAGCCTGGAGAAGACGGAAGGGGAACCTCATCAACACTTACAAGGATGAATGTCAGGAGGATGAGGTAACACTTTTTTTCTGTTATCTCCAGTGACAGGACAGGGGATATTGGACAAAAGCTGGAACACAAAAAATTCCAGTTGAACATGAGGACAAACTATGTCAGTTTTGAGGTGAGGGAGCCATGGCACAGGCTGCCCACGGAGGGTGTGGAGGCTCCTGCTCTGAGATTTCCCAAACCCACCTGATCTAGGTGGACCTTCTTTAGCTGGGGGGTTGGAGTATGTGATCTCTAGAGATTGCTTCCAACTCCTACAACTCTATGACTCTATGATATCATATTCTGACTTTGCTAAAGCATTAAACCAAAGCAGATTCCATACAAGCCATGAGAAATAAATCACCAAAGTCATCTGCACAAGAGCGAGCTGCTGAGGTTGGAGAGAGGCTACAAGGTAAACAAATCTACAAAACAGCCATGAGAGGATGATGAAGTATGGACAACATTTGCCAAGAGTTTAACAGCACCTCTGAAATGGAAAGGAGACATCCAGAGGAGTGTACACGCAGAAGCTAATACATAGTTATTTTGACCACTACACTAATACACAAATCAGACACAGGTTTTGCGCCGGAATAGCAGAGCCAGAAGGCACCATGCCTATACCGTACCACACCCATCAACACATTGCCTGTGAGATGGGACTGTGCTGGGGCTGTGCCCTCTGGGCACTGCTCCCAGCCAGAGCATTGTGGCTAAGTGGACACTGCGCTGGCTCCATTGGAAGTGATACAGTGCTGGCAGCACCAAGCAACTTATCACAGCCAGAAGGCATCTGAGGCAGCAGCACTGACATGTGGACAAGGAAGAACCACAGAACAGCAGCAAACTAATGACCAGTTCTTGCTGAGGAATAGGAACCTGCCAAGTTTTGAATTTCAGCAGCTTTTATTAGGATAGCGTTTTTAAAAAGGGCAGCTCTGCTCTTCCCTGCAGAAGTAGCGCTGGTTTACCCTTCAGGGTCCCAGAACTACTTATGGCCCTGGACCATCAATGGAAAAATAAGCCTGAGAGTGTTTCTGAGAAGCTCAAACATAAAAATACAGTGTTTACACTGGTGTCGTTGGTATCACCTGTCAGCTCTAAAATGCAGAAGTTCATCAAAATAAAATGAAAGTGCTGTTTTGTTAACTTGCTTATGAGGAGTGACTACAGTGCAGTAGATTACTGGGCACCAACAGCACAACAGATCACTTTTTCATAGGAAGCTAAAGAGGATTATCTCCTTAGAGTGATAACGGGGTGTCATCCAGAGCTCAGGAAACAGGCATCTTTGAGAGAAGGACTATAGTGAATCTAGTGCGTGCCTTGTACCACATCTCATCACAGCCGGCACAAGGTGCTTCAGACAGAGCTGCAAGAGCCCTTAAAACTAATCTTGAATCACTCTGATGCTGAAGAAGAATCTGTTTAGGCACAGAGTGGATCTGGAGTCTCCTGTTTCTGCCCACCTTGACACAGTGCAGAGATGGGCAGGTGGGTGGGAGCAGTCCACAGCAAAATGGCACCTCTGGAACCCGTGTGAACAACATTTCTTTACCCCTTCATAGAGCAGCATGGTCCTGCTGCACTGGGATTAACCTGACTGATCAGTGCTGCTTTTATTTGCCAGAAAACTGCAAAGTAGCTCAGATGTGCTCCTAGCTAGGAATTTATAGGATAAGCAGAAAAGTCTCAAGAGGTTCTAAATCTCCACTAGGTCACGACTACTAGAATTACTCAAAAGAAGTGAGATTCATTTCACCTCACTGTAGCACATCTAAACGTTAATCATCTCCACCTAAGCGAGTCACCCTGGGCTCCCTTCAGACTCGGTGGAGAGGAATGGGCTCCTCCAATAGGCAACTCATTTCATCTTCACATAGACACCTAAGATAGATGAGATGAGCTGCCTTCTGGAGGTGTCTAGTTCTCTCCATTAACTACAGAGAGACAAGCCTTAGGTGATGAGCTTGCACTCAGATGATTAACTTACGATGTCAAAAGCAAAAGGCAGATGAATGCCACGTGCAGCACATTAACATTTGAGCAGTGAGCCCTGCAGACAGAAGGGAGGGGGTTACAGAGCACACTGCTGACAGCCTCTCTGGCAGCTTTTTCTAGTTATTCAGAGACATACCTGGTGACAAATTCAATGTTCTTCTAGAAGAGAAGCAACAATTTGAATACAAATAAAGGATCAGGAAAGGAGAAGGGCAAAATATTAACAAAAGAGAAGAAGAAATGTGTGCAGATAACAACCAGACAACCATTCCCTGCTGGGTTTCTCCTGCCCAAGACAGCATGGCTCAGTATAACCAGCTGTATCTGAATGATGCAGAACTGGAGCAAGGGAGATTGTGATAAGCCCACAAGAAGAGGGCCTGGTGGAAGAGTGCTGGACTGAGTGAATGCATGCACACATGCCTGGAGGCATATGAAATCTTGCCTGAAAGGCACATTTCTTTTCACAGCAAGGCATGTTCCTATGCCACCTGATCTAGGTGAATCTCCTTCTGCAGGGGGGTTGGACTAGATGACCTCTAAAGGTCCCTTCCAACCCCTACCATTCTATGATTCTATGATATATGACTATCTGAAAGGAAGCAGCTAAACATGTTCTGCATTATCCACTCACAAATACACCCAGGATATCACAGACCGGGTCTGAGGAGCATTGCTGGGATGCTATAAGAGATGGTCCCTATGATACTTTGCTACCATGCGAGCTGAGTACTTGTCCCCAGCACCACTCTGTGGGAATGAAGAGACCTTTTGCTGTCAGTCAGAGCCAGGCAGAACAAGACACAAAGCTCTCAACTCACCTCTCTTGAGCACTAGCCTGGTGCCATAATTACTGACTAATCCTGCCTCTGTAGCCTGTCACAAGAACAGTTTTTGGCAGTCATTTCAGCTCCTTTCACAGTCACATGAAATTAATTATTTTTTTATAATCTAAGGAATAATGGGATTTGACTGACTTAATGTGAAGCTTTCTGGGCTGTCACTCCACCCAGCTTCCGATCCACTTGTACTCACTCAGCTTTGAGTGACTGATGTTTGTGCCTCTCATTAACAGCCCTTTGTCTCAGTTTAAATCCCTTCGTCCATGCTTAATATTAGCATAATATCACCTTTATTTTTTTCCACTCTGTATTTTGCCAAGCATCCTGGACAGAGGGCTCTTTGTGTGTATGTGATTGATAAGGTCACCTCCTGCTCTTGGAAGTTTGTTCCACCTGTAGCTGCACTACATTAGGAAAGGATGGGCGAGATGCAGAGTCACTGCCTGGGACACGTGCCAGGACGGAGTTAGACGGCACTGAAGATGATGGCTGTGTTACGGCTGACATTGTATGAACACATCACAGCGTTCCCATCTCCTCTAACTCCCAAACAAAAGAGATGCCAGAAACGCTACAGAAAGTCCAAGACAGAAATTCTCTGCAGCACCAGTGACCCAGAAAAATGCTCTGGAATCTCATTCCTTTGTTGTTCAAAACATGAGGAGGGTATGGCCACATGATTCCCTTTTCTTGGTCTGTGCCATCCATTGCCCACTCTTGTTTTAGATTGTGGAGCCCTTCAGCAGCCTTGCACATATTTCACCAGAAAGCAAATCTCCATTCTGATGAAAGGCTGAGGGAGCTGGGGCTCTTCAGCTTGAAGGAGACTGAGGGGTGATCTCATTCATGTTTACAAATATGTAAAGGATGGCAGGAGGATGAAGCCAGGCTGTTCTCAGTGATGGCCAATGGTAGGACAAGGGGCAATGGGTACAAGCTGGAACAGGAGAGGTTCCAAAGAAACACAAGGAATAATTTCTTCCCTGTTGAGGTGAGCACTGGAAGGGGCTGCCCAGATGGGTTGTGGAGTCTCCTTCTCTGGAGACATTCAAACCCACCTGGATGAGTTCCTGTGTGCCCTACTCTAGGTGGTCCTGCTCTGGCAGGGGGGTTGCACTGGATAATCTTTTGAGATCCCTTCCAGCCCTTGAGAATCTGTGATTCTGTGATCTTTTTTCTCCGTTCCTTCAGTGAAGCAGGAGAACTGAGACTTAGTGAAAGGATTTTTAAATCAGCAACACTCCATATTAAAACAAAAGTTTCTAAAGCTGTGCAGAATGGTACGATTTCTGATTAGAGGCAACTTCCTTAGACAAAGCAGAGGGTCCTCACCTCTTGTTTATCCTGCATTCCATGTACCCGTCCTTCCTTAGAAAAGCAGAAACCTTTGAAGACTCTCCCGTGGCATTTTATTCTAATTGTTTGATATGTGGGGAAGCTTCCATCCTATCTAATTCGGCAGAAAATACAGTATCAAAGTTGAATTTCACGAAGTAGGCGTTGTGACTAGTGGAAATTATGTCACCCTCGGAGAGAAAAGCTACTTGGAGTCATTTACGGCATCTAAGCTCTCAGTAACACCCTTCCACATAATGTACATCGCTTCGTACAGAGTACACGATGCGGAACCGGGTGACTTTTGGCCAGCGTGGGTGCGACGTTACCAGGACAAAAGAAGCTCGCGAATCCACAGGGCTCTGGCTCCGGCTCCGCCTGGTCCAGGAGCTCACCTCCTCCTGCACGGCTCGGCGACTGCTGCTTAGGGACGGGCTACCAGGAGAGGAGCAAACCGAAGCCGAACCCAAGCAGTCTCTCGGACGAGCTCTGCCCAGGGACACAACTCGCTCTCCCGCGCCCCCCCTCCCTCCAGAGCCCAGCTGCCCGGATCCACACAGGCAGGGGAAGGACAGCCCCTCCGCGCCCCGGGTCGTGGCCGCGCACCGGCAGCATCCGCGCCCGGTCGGGGGAGAGGCGGCGGCGGCGGGACGGAGCTGCTCACCCTGCCCGTGCCCTCAGCCGGCGGCCGGCGGTGCCCCCTGGCGGGCGCGGGCGCGGCGGGGCGGAGGCGGTGCCGTATATCCCCACCGGCTCGGCTCGGCTCGGCTCGGCTCGGCTCGGAGCTGAGCGGAGCCACCGCATCCTCGCCTCGTGCCGTCCCCCCAGCGGGGTGGGAGAGGCAAGCGGGGGCTGCCCCGCAGCCGCGACGCGCCCCGAGGTGGCTCCGCACGGCGTGTCCCGTCCCGTCCCCGTCCCCGCCCCGCCGCCGCCGATAAATCCCAGTGCCCGGGGCAAGCGGCGGCATTTGGTGCATTTGGGAGGCGGCGGCAGGACCCTACCCGCTACTCCCCCCCCTGCGAGGTAACGACCCCCGCCCAGGGGCAACAGGAGCCGCTGCCACCGGAGCCCAGGTGAGTGGCGAGGGGCTGGGGGTGGTGGGAGGAGGGATGGGGACCGTGCGGGGTTCCCCGGGAGCATGCGGAGAGCCCCGACTGGGATCCCCAGCTGCTACCCCGAAGGGACGGGCTGGAAGGAAACCCGCTGGCGGAGCGGTGGTTATAGTTACTGCTGAGTCTTCCCCCGTGAGCTTGAGATGGTTCCCGTGGGCGTCCCGGTGGGTCCTTGCGGGGCTCCCGCCGGGGGCTGTGGTGGCGATGGGAAGGTCGTTGCGAGGGGTGGGCGACAGGCATCCCGCCGAGCGCGGCATCTCCAGCGCCTCTGTGGTCCCGGACTCTCCCGGGCTGCGGGGACATCCCCACTCACTGTTCTTGGTGCGGTCCTCTCAAGTACCTCACTCTTTCTTTCCGTGGGTAGAAAGGGTAGGTATCTACCCTCTGCTTTCCCACGCCTGGATGGGAGCTGAGTGCTGGAATGATGCACAGGGTGTGGAAATAGTTATTCTCAGAGCTGTACGAGGTAAATTGTGCACCCACCTCACTTCAGGACTGGACCTCTGGGGGGCATGAAATACAGTTGTTGAACTATCTACCTGTTAGTCTCTGTGACCCAAAATGTGCTTCAGGTGGAATACAGACAGTTTCTGAGTCACACTTTTTTTTTGGGAGAGAGGGATATCTTTCATGATATCTACATAGGAAGAAAGGTGGTGAGCAGAGAACAGGGCTAGTTAATTTCATTTTTTATAGCCAATGTTCCACCAAAGTCCATTTTTTGGGTCCATGCTCCCTCTATATAATGAGCTGTTGAAAAGCATAGGGCATTTCATCTGTGTTTAAATGAGTTTACTGTTGGCTGGGAATCTTATTGGGAAAACTGCAATTTTCCATTTCAAAAGAACAAACCTGGAACTGGCATGCAATCATGCATTTAAAAAACCCAACCAAACCTGCCACTCTGAGGATATAGAAGCTGCACTACTTTCCCACAGAGAAACATGCAAGTACAGCTTCCACCCAGCACAGTGCTCGTTTAATTCAAGTGAGGGCTTAGATGCCATGAGCTTCGGTGGAATTACTCAGCAGCTGAAGGCAAGGCTGAAGGCAAAAGTGTGCTTCTGTGCTTTCCCAAACCAGGGCTGAGGTACTGCTCTGAGTAGCAGACCAAATCATGGGTTGAATGGCATCACCAGCCCCCTTGCATAAGAACTAGGGAATCAGCAGTGCTGTGGATCTTTCCTGTGATTTTTAGGAGGTCTGTTAAGTATGGAAGTAAGCTGTTCTTGGCTCTGTCTTGCAATGCAGATCACAATCTGCCAGTAGCAAGAGCTGGTAGCCCTCTGTGATGGTGGGCTGATTTCAGCCTACCTTTGCTTTTCAATCATCTCTCGAACTTTAGGACTCAGGAGGGCAGCATGATCTATGCAATTATAAAAAAACAAACCAACAAATAAAAACCAAAACAGAGACAGAACCACTTATTTGGCAAAACTACGACCTGCAATCAATTTACAAGTACCAGTCGCATACATGGTTGTCAGGCACCAGATACATAGATGATTGCCAGGCATCAGAGCACTTCCCAGCATGAAAACAAAAAGGACAATATTGTATAATTAAGATGTCCAAATAGTAGCATTTATTTTTAAATGGCTCGATTCTTCTAAAAGATGTCCTTTGATTCCTTCAAAAAATAGGGGAAAATTGTACTTAACTGTTTTCCCTCTGCTGACAAAGTCCTGGGCGTGCTGAAATAGTTTGTACCCTCATGTATCTTCCTTTTCTTTTCAGGAAGGAGATAAGCATGCTTGCCTTAAGAGCTCCAAGAGAAGTTAAGATGCACTTTTGCTTGTATTGTTAGTTAACAACTTCACGAACATTCAGGCAGAGGCAATGTTGGTTTAGCAGCTCTGAGCTTGAGCCTGTTGCTGTTAGTGATGTGCCTTGAAGCTTTGTTGGTTGGGGGTTTTTTTCTTTTCCTATAAAAGCTTCACCAGCTTCACCAAGTGGCCATCTAAAGACAATGAATGTCAGCTTTAAATCTCATGTTTCCCTGATCCTAGTATTTCTGCTGAAGTCCAGGTGCCTCTTGCTGGCAATCACATGAGTATGTTGAATGGGAACTTGGCAGTAGCACCTCTTCTGACCAAGAGGTTTGGATTTAGTGTAACCTCCCTAGAAGATATAAGCATCTCTGGATTTCTGGAGAGAGTCCAGCACAGGGCCACCAAGATGATCAGGGGACTGGAGCATCTTCTTTATGAGGAAAGGCTGCAGGAACTGGGGCTGTTTAGTCTGAAGGAGACTGAGGGAGGATCTCATTAATACTTACAAATATTTAAATAGTGGTTGTCAGGAGGCTGTGGGGCAGTACTTTTTTTCTACGGTATCTAGCAACAGGACAAGGGGTAATGGGATGAAGCTGGAACACAAAAAGTTCCATTTAAACACAAGAAAAAACTATGTCAGTGTTGAGGTGAGGGAGCCCTGGAACAGGCTGCCCAGGGAGGGTGTGGAGGCTCCTTCCTTGGAAGTCTTCAAGACTCACCTGGACACGTTCCTGTGTGAGCTGATGTAGGTGAACCTGCTTCTGCAGGAGGGTTGGACTACATGATCTCTAAAGGTCCCTTCCAACCCTTACCATTCCATAATTCCATGATTCTATGATCACTTCAGGGACACAAGAGAAGTAGTCTTGTCTACTAAAACGGAAGAAGATCTCAAAGCAAAAAGTGAGAAAAGCCTTAAGTCAATTCAAATCTACTTGAAATCGCTGGCCAAACAGTGGGAAGACACCATGATAAAAAAAAAAAAACAACATTACCAGGCCAAACTCTTGTCTGTCTAATTACATTAGGTCTATCAAACTGACCTCTGGCACAGCTTGACTGAAAATATCATTCTGCTTCTCCTTAACAAAGTGACTAGCATGTTTAAAAAGTGAGCACCTATTTTTCAGACACTCAAGTATGTAAATACAGCTGCTTATGAACAGCCCTTATAAATTCAACGTGTACAGTTAACCACCTGCCCAAAGTTGTGCTTCTGCAAACGCCTGGTGCATTAGCCCTTCTGAACCTTTTTACATAGCTAATTTGATGTGCTTGACAGTTCTGGCAGTAACAAATGTGGGAGTCTGTGGAGGACATTGAGGAGGAAAGTTTAGCAAGTGCAAATGAGGTCAGAATTTGAATGTAATCCGAGGTGAATGGGAGATGCAGTCTGCAGAGATGGATTTGGGAAGGCCAGGTAGGAAGCATCTCACTAAGCTGGGAATATTCTGCTGCACAAATACAGGATGGAAAGCAGTTTGCCTGCTAGAACTTCTGTAGGAAATAAAGCAGTGCTGAGAGGAAGGTAGACATCTCACAGGGCTGCACAAGGAGGATTGCACCCTACAAAACACAGGGAGGGATTTGGTCCTACAGCTCAGTATCAGTGGGGCTTGGCTGGAGAACTCTACCACTCAAGACATAGCCATTAAGTGTGTCAGCTACCTGGTGAGGGTGCATGGAACAGCTTAAAAACATGTTCCGAGGCAAATGAATCAGGTTCTTTACCCTGAAGAGTGAACTGAAGCAGGATGTGCTAGCAGCCTTCAGATCTTTAAAAATCTGCTCCAAGAGGAAGGGAGATATCTGCTCCCCAGTGCAATGACAACACTGGATTGCTGAGCAACTTCCCATGGGGAAAGTTTCTGAAGGCTCAGTCAATTTCACAGTAGCAGCTGTACCCCCATGCAGGCAAGGAGATACTCCTGAAGGAGTCACAGGGTTTTGTAAGAAATCCTGGGCTTGAGTACGATGTGGCACACGTGCTTTTATAACAAAAAGCCCCTGCTACAAAGAAAGGTTTTTCCTTAGTTGTAGGTTGGATAGAACTGTTTGGGGCCTGAGAAGCACATCGATTGCCCCCCCACATCCACCTCTCTGCTCACACAGAACTATCCTTTTCATTACTGTAACTTCATGTCCGGAATGGGAACAAGGAGCCAAAATCCTGAAATTAAGGCCAGTTTCTTGAAGGCAAGGCTTAGTCTTACACACGGCAGTCACCAAGGCTGAGGCTTCTGCCTGAGGCTTTCTGAATGCCAGTTCCCCCTCCGTTGCCTTTGCTGGCACAATCCTTTCACCCAGCTGTCAGCTTCTTGGGCTGTGCAGAATCTGCCTGCTTCCCCCTGGACCCAGATAACAAGCTGCCCCGAGACCTCCAGCATCACCCTTGCAGAATTATCCTTTTTTTGCCTGAAAGACTTTGCAGGCTTGGATATCCTGGAGGGATATCATGCTGACAACTTCTAATTATACTGCAAGTTGATTTACCAATTCATGCTCACTTAAGCACCAGAAGTCACGGAAGGCCAGAAAAGATACCCTTCCTGATCCTGCACCTCAGACAAAGTGGCATCTCTCCAGCAGAACATCTCAGATGAAGCGAGCGGTGCTTTTACCTAGTTGCCCAGGTCAGACACTCTCAGTTCCAGTATGGGCCATCTGAGCCCCTGGCTCCTTCCCTTCCCTTCCCTTCCCTTCCCTTCCCTTCCCTTCCCTTCCCTTCCCTTCCCTTCCCTTCCCTTCCCTTCCCTTCCCTTCCCTCCAGACACTCCCTCTGTGCCTCAGTGTGACAGCATCTCACTATTTTCCACTTTCAGCCCAGGGCCTAAATTCCCTGACCAGCTCCAGGTCCATCCTTTTTAAACTGTTTGGAAAGGAAACTTTGCTTTATGTTTATAGCACAAACAGCAAAAGAGGGGAAAAAAAAAGGTCTTTAGAGACCAAATGACCTACACATTTATTTACTTTCAGATTAACTTTTAGGTTTTCCCATTAAGGTATTATTGATTTTTTATCAAGCAGACCAGGCTAATTGGTGCCCCAGGGAGCAATTGCTACCTGTCTTGCTGTTTCTTTTCCTTTTTTGGGGATTTCAAAATACCCAGCTGAATGCTCATTTCAAACCGACATAGGAGCATGCAAAAGGGGGCCTGTGTAACAAAATGCTCTCTTGAACTGTGCTCCATGGGTTTGTGTCCTGCTTCTGTCTCCAAGTGTCTTTTGTGTAGGAGAAGAATTTGAAGCCAAGCATGTAAATTGAAAAATACTGTTCAGAAAGGGATTTATGATCTTGTTTCATCATGGATGCTTATGTGGAATTATTCCCTGCCTGATAGCACTGACTCAGAGCTCACATGCAAATTGCCAGGATAATTCCACTATTCTACATTTCACAGAATTGAATGTTCTGTGCCTTGCTTCAAGTGTTTTGTTGATGAAGATCTTTCTATTTTCTCCTAGAGAGAGTTTTGGAGACAGTTGAGCTGTAACCGTGTCTTCCTGACTTACAAACCCGCAAGGACTGCCAGCCAAATAGATAATATCTTAATTTTGAAATGGAGAGCTTCCCACTGTGTTCTTGCAGTGAGGCTTTTGGATAGTAGCATTTCTCATGTGTGTGAAGTTTCACATGAGCAGAAATACTTGGAGCTTCTCAAAATTGTATCTGTAGTGTGTCTTAATGTCACATCCCAAAGAATCCAAGGGTGCAAACCCAAAGCTGGCTGCCCAGAGAGACCTGGTCATGGAGCTGGATGATGGTAATATACATGCAGGATTAACATCCTCATACAGCCAGTAATTTAATTTTGATTCATTTACTAAGATACTTCATTATAGCACTGAAATAATAAAACAAAGCACTTGTCAAACTGCTGAAATAGATCAGGTTCAGTAGTTAGCATCCAATTTGGAAATTAAGAGTGAGGTCCAAAATCAGTCACACAAGCAGGCATAGGTACTTTATTAGCTATTTCCACCTCTATTGACTCTTCCAAACTTCTGAGGGTCAGAGTAGAACATGCCTACTCTGACCAGAGAGAAATGGTCCAGATTGGTGTGTCCCTGCACCCATGTCTGTTGGATGCAGCCCATTGTGATCACTGTTGCTACGCAGCTGCTCAGGTGGCTTTCTGTGCAATCCGTATTTTACAGAATCACAGAATCTTAAGGGTTGGAAGGGACCTCAAAAAATCATCTAGTCCAGCCCACCCTGCCAGAGCAGGACCACCTAGAGTAGATCACACAGGAACTTGTCCTATTTCCCTGAGTTGTGAAAGTCAAATATCCGCCTTTGTCTTTTTGCTGAGACTAATAACTTTGTAGCTGTTATATTTCATCGACTAGCACAGACTAGTCAAGCTCACAGAGCTGTAAATGTTGATAAAGCTGCTTTGCATGATGTGTGTGTGAACTCCACACTGTCAAAGACAGATAAAAATCAAATTATGTGGACGTTAGCTTGTTAAATTAAAAGCCCAGATCATCACTGATTTTGTTCTCTGGGCTGAAACAAAGATCTGAAAATCCTGAGTAGTTTGACAAATTATGCTTAATGGCTGCTATGAATGGAGCGCTCACCTGGGTTACAATTGCACTTTCCTGCTGTATGTGTGTGAGCCTTTCTCTCATCTGCATTTCACTCAGCATCTGCTTGCTGAGTCTTAGGAAAGCTTTCAGGGATATTAAAACACACAGTGTTCCTCTGAAAAAAAAGTAATCATCTTGTCCATATCTGAATTTCTCCCTTGGGTCCTTGATAAAGCTAACCCATCAGGCACAAGGAGAGGTTGAAGGGAGGTCTCATGAGCTGTTTGAGCCTTTTGCAACCAGGAAACTAGTGGAAACTTCTTCTGTTTTCCAGTTGAACCAGGTAACTCATGGACACAAATGTCCCTGTCTCACAGAGGAGAACAAAACACACACACAGCCTCCCTCACCAGGGAAAGAAGAAAAAGTAGGAAATTCTTATTCTAGTACAATAAATAGTAATTATCCAAAGTCGTTACTATTTGTGCTTGGAACACAGTGTCAGAAGGTCTCCTGTTGTTGGACTCTACTGTCTGACAGCCTCAGTGGGATCTGGGGGGTCCAAAATGCTATGTCACCAGTTTCAGGGCAGGGATTACAATCCTAATTGCACCCACTTGGGGAGAAGTTTGGAATTAGAAATTAGGGTAGTTTCTGTGTGCAGATTTTCTTAGCATCACTAAAGAAGTGAAACAAGCCTTAATGTTCAACACTTTGATTGTGACCATCTCTGTCTTGAAGAGTTTGAGGCAAACACAGGCTTTCTTTTCTCTTTAGTGGATGTAGAAGTATCTGCAAAAGAGGGAGAAACCTTCCATTAACAGCAAAGGTGCCAAATTTCATCTGAAACCTTCTCATATTAAAATGCAATTGACACTTTTACAATTTGTGGTCCAATTGTAATCCAAGAAAATTTACAATTGTAGTCCAATTCTCTTTGAAAAGGATACTGGATTTACTGTCAAAATATTGGTTTTCTGCAACTGGTTTTATAGGCTCTGAGTTATGGTTTAATACATATACATAGCTGCTAAAAGGCAATGCATGTTAAAAAAAGGTAAAGCTTCTTTTCCCAAGGATATGATAATAGTACTGTTTTCAAACCCTTTGCCAAAAACAAAAGAGGAAAATACTTACCATATTTCATACAGGAAGAAAGCCCATCTCATAAAGAAAAACAGATCAGTCATACACAAGGGAGTCAGGCATAACTTGCCTTGAAACAAGCTGGATACGTGAGTAGGTGATAGATAGGTATACTGGGATTTGCAGGTGGAGGTATTTGCAACATTATAGCTTGCTGTCAAAGAGCACCTAATGGGTGTTTGGATACTTATAATCATGCCATTTCTGCTAACTGCTCCTGTTAATAACTGCTAGCAGAGAACTGCTGCTCAACAGCAGTCAAAACAAAAGTGAGAAGAGGTGAGAACATCCTGGCCAAGCCGCAGGGACAGCTAAGCTCAAGGGAGGGACCTGAGCTTGAGGCTCATGTTGAGCTACTGCTTTGTATTACCAGGAAAGCTTAAATTTGAAGTACAGGCAAGTCCAGATACCAGGGAAGAAGTAAGGGCTTGTCTCAATTGCAGCAATGTGTTGGAAGAAAAAAAATGATGCCGACTTTCTTGAGTCCCTGCTGTCTGTACAAATTCACTGCATGTGCTTTTAGGTTTTGCTCACATCCCTAAGGCACTGTAGATGCCCATTGGAGCCAGTAGATATCTGGGAACTGTTGAGAACATAGATGAATTATTAATAGAGAAACAGATAGGAGAGAAAATAGTGCTTAAATGTCTTCCACACCTTACTAAAAAGTTTAACTTAGATGAAATTTCTGTGTTTTCTTGTTGCTGAGGGAGTTTTCTAAGGGAAAATGCTATTGCTTTGATTCCTTTACAGTTTAGGGAATTCAGCAAATGTGAGTAGAACTAAGTGCAGGTATTTTCCTAACCTATTCAAATGAGAAGGAGATTTTGCATACCCTGTGTACGAGATCCAGGCTGTGTCACTGTAGCTGTCCCTCATGGACAGAGTGCACTGGCATTCATCATTGTTTTCTGCCCACACTCAACACTACTCTATGAGGCTTCTGACTAGGAAACAAGTACCTCACAGCTCCCCACAGCTCTATCCACCCTGGCTGTCCCTTGCCAATGCTACTGCCTGGGTGGTAGAGGAGGACTAGAAAAACCCAGGGAACCAAAAGGTGGTTCTTGAGTAGCCAGAACCAACTGATGGGGAGAAAATTGGAAGTTTCCATCCTTGACTAAAGCAGCTTCCCCAAAGTGAACAACATGGAGTTGTAGCCCCTTCCCATGCTTTACGAGTACTCCAAGGTGTCAGCAGCTCCTGTGCCACTTGAGTAGCCTGGTACATAGAGCTCATGTTTGTCCCTTCCATGCAGCAGTGCCCTGGGACCTCTGGGACTTCCAGCTGTAAGGGAGCATGTAGCACAACAGCAAGGAGCGAGCAGTGAAGCTGTTACTGTACAGCTTAATTTGATCTACTCTCTTATTGTGTTTGATAGGGTATAGCACACTCTAATCAGCTGTTTAATAAGACATTCCCCTAAGGTTAAGAGCCACACTCAAATAGTCCTTATTTACTGATAGATTTATACCTGAGAAGCTTGCAGGCAGCACGTTGTGAGCTGTATGATGATTTTAATGTGAGGGTGGCATTTTCATGGATGAAACTTCCATCATTTCATAACCAAGCTATTGTTTTCTAACCAGGCACACAATGGGCATTATTCAAGAGGGGGAGAAAAAAAAGGATAAAGTTATTTCAAGAATTATGCTCTGGATGCACGTAATAGCTGTCTTCCCTGGGTATTTAATTCATGATACTGCTGATACCATAGTCTGTTTTCAGAAAAATGTGTTTTTTCTCTGTAACTGTTTATAAAATTAAGGCTTTTAAATGTTATCTTCAGAAGGCAAAGCATAGAAGTCGTTTTATTTTTACAATTTTAAGCATAATGCTTTTGCATTGTTGATTCAACAACAAATATCTTAAAGGACCTTTTAATGTAACAAACTTTAATTAGTTTCACTGTCTAGTACAACGATATCAACACTGATCTAATTTTGGGCTTTATTAAATAGGAAACTAAAAGTTGTTCCATGAGGCAAGAAATCCCATGTGTGTGCTTCAGACTGTGTGCAGTACAAGAATGAGCAATACTGTGTGAGCTTGAAAATTGTTCTCAAAATCGATCAATCTGAATGTTCACTTATGCTGGAATGAGGTTTTTTGGCAAATAGAGGTAAAAAAAAAAAGTGTTGGATATTATGAGTTCGAAAGGAGCTTGGAATGTAAAAGTAGACCTTGGACAGTGAATCAGAGAGAATCACAAGAATCTTAATGGTTGGAAGGGACCTTGAAATCTCATCCAGTCCAACGTTCTGCCAGAGCAAGACCACCTGGTCACACAGGAACTCGTCCAGGTGGGTTTGAATGTCTCCAGATTAGGAGACTCCACAACCCATCTGGGCAGCCCCTTCCAGTGCTCTCTCACCTCAACAGGGAAGAAGGTTTTTCCTTCTGTTTGTTTGGAACCTCTTCTGTTCCAGCTTACATCCATTGCCCCTTGTCCTGTCATTGGCCATCACTGAGAACAGCCTGGCTCCAGCCTCCTGATGCCCACTCCTGACGCCAACAATAATGACGTCACCCCTCAGTTTCCTCCAAGCTGAAGCGCCCTAGATGATTGTAAGAAAATCTTCAACAAGCCATGCCTGCCAATAAGTACCATATCTTGCCACATGCTCATGCCTAACGTAATTGCCAAAAGTACATTGTTGTTTCCTTGCATTTCTTCACCAAAGTATCAGCACACAGAAATCTAGGTAGTCCATGTAGAGATCTAGCTAGCCATTGTTTCTTGGGGAACCAACATTGTCTTCAGAAATGTCCCTGAACAACTGTCTACTAGTAGAACTCCAAAATGATGTCTCTTGACCTTATTCTTTTGGTCCCTCGAAATTTATACTCAATTTATATTATTGCTGATGTTGACAGCTCATTCAGGCATAAATTTGCCTCTCTGCCATATCTAGGACACTTTCAATCCCTCTTTATCAGTTTGATCATTTACATTGATGCAATTGCCTACTCCCAGCCACTCTCCAGTGTTAAGTTTCTCGTGCCAACGTTTGTTTCCCAAATACATCATCCTTTGCACTGAATTCACAAGTGGGTGTGGATGTAGCCAGCACCTTTAGAAAGAATCATCATGTAGAGATCTCTCCACTTTTACCTGTAGACTCTTTCCCTGAATCGATGTCATCCAGGCAGACATAAATGCTTCCCATTACCTAAAAACCAATGCATTTTCCTGACATTTCTTGTGCCAAACATAACCTAGATGAGGAGAAAGCTTTGTCTTCTGATGCTGATGAGTATCAAATGTGACCTCTCTTCACCTAAAAGCACCTGTGAACTCTGTTAATATCATTATAAATAGGAAATACTTAGCATCAGCTTTTTTTTTTTTGTTATTTTTAAATGGCTCCTACACCAGTTACAAGAATGTATTGTTCTTATATATACTGCTCCTGGGACTACACCAAGGAAGGGGAGTGGATTTGGTTGAGAGAAGAGTCCTGATGTTGGACCAGCCCTCTGGTTCTGCTGCTCTTGAGTTTTCTCAGAGCAGTAAGTCTTTCCAGGATGCCCAGATAAAAGGGCAGAGACTACAATTATGATTTTCTTCCCTCTTTCCAGAATTCTGACTCTGGTGAGACTTTCAACCACCCCAATATCCTTCAAGCAAGATTTTTCTTGTAATTCCTCTAGCTCTGTGGTGCCTGGTCACTTTGCAGTTGAGCAGCAGGGTTGCTCATCCCCAGGGGTAACTGGTCCTGAAAGCCCAGCCCTGTGTAAGAGGAAACAAAGGCTGCACTGGCTAACCCTGTTTCACAGAGGAGCCAAGTCTCATCATCACTTGAGGTCCCTTACAACATGGTATTTCTGATGTGATTTGGCTCCTGCATTTTTATAGCACCATGTAAATGCCATCTTCATGCTCTTCAAGGAGGCTGCCAACACTCCCACTTTATTGTGGAGAACAATAAATTGTTTAATATCCCTCCTCCCAGCTCTCTCAGCAATTCTTTGCAACATAATCAGGGAAGATGCCACCATAAAGAAGCCCTCAAGAGGAGAGCACAACAGAGGACACGTAGAAGAAGGGAAGAACGAAGGAATGCTGCCAAGCTGGTATTGTTGCATTGACCTTGTTCGAATCCCCTTTGTTTCTAGGTGATTCTTTCTCTTAAAACACAATGTGATGCTTTCTCTCAAACAACTTGAACACACAATTTTCTTGGAGCTTCAGAGTTAACAGGCTAAGACACTCGAGCAGTAGTTAGCTACTTTCCTTCAGTCTAGGAGCTAGGAGTAAATAGAAACCTCCAGAGAAGCAGTATGAAAGCTGGAGGGACAACACATTCCCCTTGTCATGAGCTAATGACAGTGAGACAGAAGGCGAGAGAAATTTCTCACTAGCAAGCAGAGCCATTCTCCTTCTGACTTCTCATTTTTAGCCCTATGCAGCACTGTGAGGAGAGAATTCCTCACTCTTTTTCCCAGCAGTGCATGAACAAAACAGCACCCACTGTGCTCCTTAAAAAAATGAGTTATGAAAGACCGTCCAGAATATTTTGGCATATTCTTTTGATTTAAAGACATCAAAAGCAGTTCCTGTAAGCTCTGACATGACTGCTCTTGCTATTTCACTCTATTCCCAGCAGAAATTAAGCAAAGGAGCTGATATTCGGATGTTTGATATTAATAGAATTGCTCAGGTATCGAAGCAGTGACAAAACGGAAAGTTCTTCCTAGCAGAAAAAGTAATTAGTCCCTTTCAGATCTTCAGTTTGACACTAGTGTTAGCATCAGTTATTTATTCTCTGTTGGGAATATTGAGAAAGTTCATTGTAATACCATCCTTTCTCAGTAGTAATCGGAAGACAGAAAGTCCTCTTCAAATCACTGTTGTGCTACCTTGAGATTTTTAACATTTAAGCCTCCCACTTATCAACTGATACCTTGCATTGACTTCAGAACCCGAACAATTCCAGCACTCTAAACTGTCTAGAAATCAACCTTTTTCTTTTTTTTTTCCTCTTTCTTTTTCTTTGTTTGCAGAAAAAAACCTCAACGTTTCCAAGCTAAAAGGTATAGTTATAAGTGAAGTTAAAATCCTCAGGGTAGAGAAAACATGTCAAAATAATCTGGCAAAGCTGTGAGACTGAGTCGTGGGGAGAAAGGGGAGCTCCACTGGGTTGGTTTCAGCGTAATCAGGAAACTGTGTCAGCTCTGGGTCTCAGCTCCTGTTCCTGCAGGTCACAACAATCCTCAGCTGTTTCCAAAGGTGTAAAGCTGTCAAACTCCAAACTCCTCAAGTGCAAAATAACACTGTATTTTTAAGAGTGGTGCTGCTGTCCTAATGTACACTTCTTGGGGAGTTTAATAGAGCCTGATATAGTCACAGAATCACAGAATTTCAAGGGCTGGAAGGGATCTCAAAAGATCATCCAGTCCAACCACGCTGCCAGAGCAGGACCACCTAGAGTCAGTCACACAGGAACTCGTCCAGGTGGGTTTGAATGGCTATGCCATTAGGTTTTCTCAGGACAATGTGATCCTTATTCCATGCCACCATTTGGGGTGCAACCTCACAGTCTGTTGCCCTATGCAGAAATCACACCTTTGATTTGCTTAGTTTCTAGCCCTGATGCTCCCTTCTATTTTACCACCTATAAGCCAAAAATCCCATCTCCAGTTGAACATTATCTGTTTGAGATTGTTGAAACATTCTCAAAGGAGATTGTTAAAGAGATTTAGATGCAGAACTGTGTGATTATATCCCCTAGATAGGTTTCATAATCAACCTTTATAGAATCACAGAACTATTTGGATTGGAAAAGACCTTTAAGAACATTGAGTCCAACTGTAAATCCAGTGCTGTCGTGTCCACCAGTAAACTCTGTCCCTAAGCACCTCATCTACACATCTTTTGAATAACTCCAGGGACGATGTCTCCACCACTTCACTGGACAGCCTGCTCCAACACTTGACAACCCTTTTGGTGAATACATTTTTCCTGATATCCAACCTAGACCTTCCCTGATGTAACTTGAGGCTATTTCCTGTTGTCCTATTATTTGTTGCTTGGAAAGACAGCAAGCCCTACCTCCCTACAACCTCCTTTCAAGTATCTGTAGAAAGTGGTAAGGTCTCCTCTTACCTGCTCTTCTCCAGGTTGAACACCTCCAGCTCCCTCAGCTGCTCCTTGTAAGTCTTGTTCTATAGACCCTTCGCCAGCTTCATCATTCATCTCTGGACATGCTCCAGCACCTCAATGTCCTTCTTGTAGTGAGGGGCTCAGAACTGAACACAGTATTTGAGATGTGGCCTCACGAGTGCCAAGTACAGGGACAAGTCCTGTTGCCCACACTCTTTCTGATACAAGCTAGGATGTAGTTGATAAAGACGTTAAACAGAACAGGCTCCAGCACTGAGCCCTGGAGAACACCGCTGGTGGCCGGCCACCAAGTGGATTTAACACCATTCACCACCACTCTCTAGGCCTGGGCATTCAGACAGTTTCTTACTCAGAGAAGCGTATGCTCATCCAAGCCATAAGCAGACAGTTTCTCTATGAGAAACAATGCCAAAGGTTTTCCTAAAGTCCAGGTAGACCACATCCACAGCCTTTCCCTCATACACTAAGCATTTCAGCTTGTCATAGAAGGAGGTCAGGTTAGTCAAGCTGGACCTGCCTTTCATAAAGCTGTGTTGACTGGGCCTGATCATCTGGTTGTGCTGCATGTGCTGCATGATGGCACTCAAGATGATCTGCTCCATAATGCACTGCTCCAAGTTAGTTTAAATAGAGAAATGCTGAAAATAACCATTAAAAAGATAAAACTGTAACTAACTTTCTTTCCCATGCCTCTAGATTGGGACACTCTGTGGGTAAAGATCTCTGAATAATTCTGTTCTAAATTAAATAAATTACTCGGTATAATAGGAAGCTGGCAATAAAAGACACTTAAATTCCCATCAAGATGTTGAAGCCCTTATCCAGAACACAATGGCACACCTGGCCAAAATAGCTGTCTCACAGACACCATACCCTGGTGTGGATCATTTCTACCTACCTGGACTTACTGTTCACATGTTCAGGGCAGATTGCCACCTCCTTGCTCAGGCAACACATTGGGAGACAGTGGGATAAAATTAAATCAGTGTTGAGACAGAGAGATGAAGCCTAGTGAGGGCATGACTGCCATGGCTGAGTAACATCCAGCTTCAGCCTGCAGGGTCTTCCAGAAGGGTGAGGAAGTTGTGCATTTTTGAAGGACTCACAAAAAACTATTGAATTCAGCAGGGAAGTCGTGCTGCCTCTGCAAATCAGAGGGCTCCTGCAGAGACATTTGCCACCAGCTGTTATAGTATACAACCAGCCCAGTTGCTGTAGGGCCTTAGGTGAAAATGAAAAGGAGGTGTGTTTTAAGAGAGTTGTGCCGAGTACTTTAACTCGATTATTTGAAGCAGTTTGTAATAATTGCATTGTAACCCTCAGCTTTGATTGATGTGGTTGTTTTTGCAAATTGTTAACAATTACACGTGGCCTTTGAGATGGAAGCATCTTAGCTTTTGTTGTAAACGATTTTAAGAGTAATTCATGTCTTGTTTACCCTGTCACAAGATCATTTCATGTGCTAATGCACTGGGAACTTCAAGCTGTGCTGGTAACAGCAGAGTTTTCCTTCTACACATTTTTGTTCCCGTGCAAATATAATTAAGGCAAGAAGTGTCTTAGGGGTGCTTGATCATGTGTGTTAAATTGTCTCCCTTTCTGCTTCTCGAGGCAAACACACCCAGAACTGCAAAGTCTCTGGAAGAGTGCAATGGCTTGTATCTTTTAGGGAAGCACCTTCGATGCTCAGCCCCGGAGCCCACACCCTTGCTGGTTGTGTGCCGGCAGTTGTCAAGGGTAATTCACTGGGAACTAAGTATCCATCTCATTCTCAGCACAGAAACAGCCCCAGCAACTGCCTCTGGAATCATTGTCACATTTCATGTTAGGCTTGTACTTAAGCTGTTCTGAATTTAGATTTATATTGCAGCAAGACTCCAGAGTCATGGGAATACTGATATCGAGGGATTTGGGAACAATTCTTCCAAAATTTTAGGGAAAATTGAAATCTTTACTCTCTCTGTGAAGAGCTTTGTATTAGACTTGTGAATATAAGATACAGATATAAGAATATAAGATATATATATATATATATAGAATATACGATATAGAGTGATACCAAGAGGATATGTATCTGCACGCCTGTGAACTGGAGCCAGCGTGACAAAGTTTCCATGTGGCAGAGGGGAGAGTACATGAGGGCACGCTGAAGATATTCAGGGCACAGGAGAGGACACTCTTTCAACAGAATTGTATCTTAAGAGTAAGTTTTGAGATTTGCTAATCATTCTCTAAAGCACTGAGAGGAACTAGCAGTATTCAGTGGGGCTCTGACTGGGCGTGAGTCTTTGTCTGGTTTAACCTCAGACAGTGACTGGTTATGATTAAGTACCCAAGAGTGGTTTCAGATGCCTGATACAAGACCTTATTAGATAAGGAACCAAAAGTGACTTGGTTAAACCACTCCATCACTACATCATATCATTTCAAGCATATAATTTGACTCTGTGTAATCCATCAGAGTTCGTATGTCTCAAGTACAAATGACCTCGGACATGATTATAAGAAACGCTAATGCTGTCCCGTTTTCTGCTTCCAGTGTTCCCATAAATTAAATCTGTTCAGGAGAAGACTGGGAATATATAAGTGGAAGGAACAATCTCTCTGCCCTTTTAGACTAACCAAAAAAATTGTAGCAGACTACAACTAAAAGATAGTCACAGAATCATAGAATCATAGAATGGTAGGGGTTGGAAGGGACCTTTAGAGATCATCTGGTCCAACCCCCTTGCAGAAGCAGATTCACCTAGATCAAGTCACACAGGAATGTGTCCAGGTGTGTCTTGAAGACCTCCAAGAAAGGAGACTCCACAACCCCTCTGGGCAGCCTGTGCCAAGGCTCCCTCACCTCAACAGTGAAATAGTATTTTCTTAAATTTAAGCGGAACTTTTTGTGTTCCAGCTTAATCTCATTATGCCTTGTCCTGTTGCTAGCTACAATAGAAAAAAGGGATGTCCCAACCTCCTGACATCCACCATTTAGATATTTGTAAATATTAACGAGATCCTCCCTCAGTCTCCTCCAGACTAAACAGCCCCAGTTCCTGTAGCCTTTCCTTGTATGAAAGATGTTCTAGTCATAACTAGTGAGTCACAAAATATCCTAGGGTGAACAGAATCAGAAAAAGAGAATTAATAGTATATTGTCTATGTATGCCAAGACTGCAGGCAGACACTGAAGAGTCAATATCTTGAAGCAAGAGTGGCTGCTGTTGTTGCTCTTTTTTGTTGTTGTTGTTTTTCAGACTGTTCCAACATCTTGTTTAAAACAATTTCAACAGCTTCCAGCTTTGAGGAAATACATAGGCAAAATTTATTGCTATAAACATAGACTCAAGAGGAGGTCGGAGTAATTCTCTGTGCTAGTGACAGTCAGCATAGTGTTGAATTGTCAGTGTCACTGGATGTTGTACACAGTGTCTGAAAAAAAAGTTGGTTTTCTGTTGTTGTTTACATGGCTTTACTTACACTAATTTCACTGTCTTAGCAGATTATCAGATATAGTTGTCTTACAGCAGCTTCAGCAGAGATAAAGAATAACCAGTCCACATAATAAAGGAATACAGTGGTGCAGGGATGAAGATATGACAAGGTATTGTAAGGCTGGTACTAGAGAAGCATCATTAACCTTTCTTTTCTCCCTGCACTAAATTTTCCACAGACAAGAGCGTTAGTAATTTTAACTTTGATTGAGAACTGCTATTATCCACTCACAGCATGTGGGAGCAAACAAGCACTTGGATAAATCACAAAAAAACCCCACCCATCACTTAGCATTCTACTTTCTTCAATAACACCTTTTTCTGAAGGTACAAGGCTGAGTGCTGTAGGGAGTGCGTGTGAAGAGAAAAGCAAGGCTACAACAGCCCTCTGAAGCATGCTCAAGGTCAGCCCCTCTCACAGAAGACCAAGAGGTCACAGTGACTTAGAAGGTATTCTGATATGTTTAAAAAATTTAAGTCATTAAATAATTCAGTGAATGAAAGCCATCAGAATTCTAATGCAGTGTAATGGGATCTTTCAGGAGTCATGAAGATGAGTTTCGTGAGTGATATAGCTGGAGCCATTAGCAAGCTCATCCAAGAGTAATCATCCATCAAAGGTGAGTGCCTGCACAACCAGGGTGCAGAGGAGCGTGAGGAGCAGCACAAACATTCCAGCTTGCAGTGGGACACATACGAATAACGTCTGAATTACCTCCTTTTCCTCTTGCAGGCACTCGGGCCAGGGGTGTGTTTGGCTCCCTCCAGCACTGGGTGAAGCGGACAGTGACTCCCCAGCATCGGTATGGAGCTGGTCACCTTCTCCACAACCAGCACTGCCCTGGCAGATTGCTAGGACACAAGCAAATCATAGGGATTTGAGGCATGGTCACTGAGAGGAAGGCTTACTGGAGAGTCTCTATGAAGTCTCAGCACTGTTTTGGATTGGTATTTCCTACTGAGTGCGCCAGCAGTGACAACTGGACAAAAGACAGCCAGGAGTAAGGGCTACAGCTGCTCTTCTAACATTGCTGGGACAGCCTCCAGAATAAACTTCCAGCTCCTACTGAATGTGTCTTCTATGCCAAGGCCTCTGGAAAGGATCTGAACCAAAGGAGGTTTGGCACTTCATCTGTGCTGTGTAGAATCCAGCAATAAATTATTCTGCTATGAAAGTCTAATACGTTTAATAGAGCATGTAAAACTGTCTACTGTGTTTCATCACGTTTAATTTGCTGCAGCAATCTGCAGCCACCCAAGCTGTTCCAGTGTCCTTTTTACAACCCTCTAGTGTCCTGAGAGGTGTTCTTCCAGCCAAAGAATCCCTGTGTCGCCAACACCTCTGCGTCAACAGAGTGGTGCAACACCTCCAGAGCATTCAGCTGCTTCTCACCCTCCGGCCTGGTCCCAAGTGAAGCAGCTCCATCACCCATGTGGGGAGAGCCACAAGGGACCTCATGGCCTGGCCATCTCCACAAAGAATGGGCAAGTAAAAGGGCAACACCAGCCTTCAGCTGCCCATAGCTGCAACCTCTTCTAGGGCACAAGCTTTGGGAGTGCTTGGGCTACACAACAGGTTGGTGCATCTCTCCAAGGGTTTCTCCAGATGTTTCCTCCTGACACTTGTGGTCTATGAGGGATATGATTCACTCTGCCAGCAGCCTACTGTGGCACTGCTTATGCCTTGGGATAGAGCTTAGCGAGAGAGCGGTGTCCCCATGGGATGATGGGACTTCACTTTTTGCAGAGGCTGGGACATCACAAGGTCCAGTCCATGCCTTTCAGCCTTAGGTCAGATGGGCTCATGTGCCACAGCATGTGACAGGTGGCTGTGGCAAAACAGGAATGTTGAGATGAAAGGACAAGCCTCCAGTAGTCATATAGTCCACCTTACTTCTCCAAAGGTAAAATACACCTGCAAGCATGTCATGCTTTGGGAAGGGTCAAGTGAAATGATTTTTCAAGAGATTGCAAGGTGTGTTGTGGAAGAGAGCCATTAAAAGAAATCTTTACTTACAATTATTTAAAAGGTGCATCTCAAGAGGATGGGGCAACACTTTTTTTCTGTAGTATCCAGTGACAGGACAAGGTGTAACGAATGAAAGCTGGAACACAAAATGTT
>WBNH01001843.1:86943-113988 GCA_013401255.1 Urocolius indicus | reverse complement strand
GTTTAGTATCCTCAGCAAACTTGTTGACAGTGTTTGCTGTTCCCTCACCAAGATCGTGCTACTTTGCACACTGACAATTAACTAACTGGAGTATCATCCCTACCTTCTGTCAACTAGCTGGTGATAGTAGTCACTACCAACTGGCACCCTGTAACTTACTGAGAAAGGTATGTGTTTCAGCTACACCTCTTCTAGGCAGACATCTTTCCCCTGAGTGAGGTGGCGTTATTAGTTCTTTACACACATTATTACATGTTTGTACAACCCTGGCATCCCAGCACTTGTTAGAGAACTCAGGACCATACTGTGCTGTGCAGAGTAGAAATGCAGAACAGCTTGGCTGAGGATTGGGCACTAACAGAAGTGCAAAGATGTGTAGAGAACAGGTATCTGTTGTGAAGGGAAGTGGATGAAGCTTCGTCTAGGTGTCTCACAACATCCAAGGCAGGCTGTACTCGTGGCAACCCAGAAGTCTTGTCACAGAAGAGGATAATGAGGGGCTGGCTCTGATCCTTGCTGTTTGTTAGGTCAGTATATTGAGCTCTCCTCCAGGAGGTTTGATATGGAACTGAGCAAGTGATATTTCTTCTGCCTGCTTGTGTATTCTGGCTGCTGCTGCCCTTCCATGAATCTGCACAGACCGACAGCCTTATCTGTTTGTGACATTTCAGGATTGTTGGCAGATTTTCAGGCTCAAAAAAAAGCAAAACTGAAAATGAAGCCAAGGAGCTGAGCAGAAGTGTCATGGATGTGTGACAGGGGTGCTGTGCAGAGGCATAAGGGCCCAGGAGGTCCCCTCTCCTCCATGGGTAGGGCAATCTACACTGGCAGGGGCTGCCCAGATGGGTTGTGGAGTCTCCTTCTCTGGGGACATTCCAAACCCACTTGGTCGAGTTCCCGTGTGACCTGCTCTAGGTGGTGCTGCTCTGGCAGGGAGGTTGCACTGGATGAGCCTTCGAGGTCCCTTCCAACCCTTAAGATTCTGATTCTGTGATCTCGTGCAACTAATAGCTTCCTATAATAACTCACAGTGGGAAATCACTCTTTGGAAAACAAGCTTAAACAACTCTGCCAAAAGCTTCACAACAAAGTCTTCCAAGTTTCCAAAATATATGATGGAAAATATCCTTCAGGGTCAACAACTTGAACTGCAAACCCTTCCCAGGACTGCAAGACGGATCCTTTCCAGCAGGGGCTGCTGGGACTCGGAGCAGCGAGGGAAGACGCCACAGCTCTCGCTTCATACACGGCAGCAGCCACACAGCCAGGGGCAGCTGTGCCCAGGCCGGATGGCTATGGCCCAGTTCAATGCCTGGCTCATCCTCTGCGTGTTTGCTGGATCCCAGAGGCCCACAGGTAAGGGAAGGCACCTGCTAGTGAGGCAGCTTCCCGGCTCAGCAAGCGATGGCGGTGGCGCGGGGCTTTGCCTGCTGCTTCTGACACAGGAGAGAGACAGAGTGCCAGGTGGGGTTGGTCACTGGGGGAGGCACCTGCAGATACTTGAGGACCTGCTGCTATTTTTGCTGGCAGGGGGAGGCTCTGAAGACGTCTGCTGCTGCAATAGTGTTTGTGGCTTTGCTAGATGCTTTTTTTTGACAGAGAGAGGAAAAAAACTCCCCAAACCCTGTTGAATGATAAAGGGACCGTTTTCCCATTGCCAGAGGATATTTGTGTTATCGTGGCTCTTATATGCTTTAATTTTTTGCTTTACTCAGTAATCTAACCCTGCATATATATTTATGAGACAGTTACTAATAAGAGCACTCTGCCTGCCATTCGACTAATCCACTGCCTTTGCAGCCCATGAGCTGTCTCTCAGTAGAGGGATCTGGGAACTGAGCAGATTGCTTAGCAGAGGGAAGCCCAGCAAAAGCATTTTGAGATGATGCAGTCTTATTTTACCTGAGCTAAAAGCCTTGCTGGCACATCCACGGAGGAGTAGGAAAGAGGAGCTACATCTCCTTTGCTCACATTCCAAAGCCAGGGCTGGCTTGGATCAGGGAGCCTGCAGCTGTGCAGAGAAACAAACCTCCGCAGCCTGGGGGGTGAGCAGTGAAACTTCCTCAGGCAGCTCATACATCTCCCCGAAAAGCTTTAATCGAGAATGGAAAGTTGGAAGCGAGGTTTGGTAGCAGGCAGTATTAAATAATGTTTCTGCTTTTTAGAAGCACCTGCTGACCTTAGCTCTGGAGTAACTCAACATGAATTCTCCCTCTTTTCTATCAAAAAGCCTTCATCCGTCTCAAAACAAAAGATAAAACCAGAAGAAGTGTCAGAGAGCTGCTGTTTTATGTAAACTTTTCCCATTTCTTGTTTCCTGACCTGGAACATTAATCTGTAAGAAGCAGGAGAGGGTCTTGGCTACATAACTATGCTGATAACACAGAGAAGGGAGGGGACACAGCCTCCCTGTCACAGTCCTAGAACTGAGGCCACTTGTGTCTTTTTTTTTCCACAAAGAAGGAAAGAAGAAAGGCAATACAAGTGCAGAAAGTTAAAAAGTAAATGAAAATGGAAGAATTCGTAGGGTCAATGTGACTCATGTTAATAAACTCCCTTTCTTCTGGCCTCGTATCCATTTTTCATGGTTTAAATGAGGTTGAGTGGCCGAGAAAGCAAATAGCTGGACATAAGAAAAGCCATAATGGATCCAACTGAGTTTTACCCTCACACTCTGCCACTGCCAGTGGCAGGTGCTCAGGGAATAAGTATAAAACCAGGATAGGCACAAGGTTATGTTTCCACCAATCGGTCAAAGAGCCTCTTAGCACCCTCTTTCCTTTGGGCAGCAGTGCTTTCTCCATCAAAAACCACCAAGCAACCAAACCCCATCAGTTCAAAACCCACCCATGCTGGGTGTTGAGGGGCTTCCTTGCTGCCTGTCAGAGCAAGTGCCTTTGCTGACGTGCACTTAACACTTGGCAGGATTAAGGGCTGTCATATCCAAAACTTACACTTGCCTCCCTCAACAACTTCTGCTTCTCTTAAAAAGCTTGTTTTGCTCACCAGCATCCCATGATCAACATCTGTCATTTTTGGCAAGCTGTGAGTGGCAGCTAAGAAATGGTGATGAGATTATTGACAACCAAATGACAGAAATGAACAGGAAGGGCCATGGTCTTGTGCTACCCAACTGTGCCTGATGTCTTCCAGATGAACACCCTCGCAGCTGGGACGAGGATGGTGCCAACACACCCCATGGCAGCCCAGAGGACGCCGACGTCATGTTAGAGGTCTCCTGGGTACTGGGGGCCTGTGGGCCGAGACACACTTAGAGCCCAAGCTCCCACCTGCCTGCACGTAAACACTCACACGTTCTGCTTCTTCTCATCCCTGACGCCTTTGGGGAGGGCCTGGAAAAGGCCTCAGCAATGCCCTAATTGCATTTGTGCTCCCTCCAATTGCGGGATCATAGANTTGCTGCCTGTCAGAGCAAGTGCCTTTGCTGACGTGCACTTAACACTTGGCAGGATTAAGGGCTGTCATATCCAAAACTTACACTTGCCTCCCTCAACAACTTCTGCTTCTCTTAAAAAGCTTGTTTTGCTCACCAGCATCCCATGATCAACATCTGTCATTTTTGGCAAGCTGTGAGTGGCAGCTAAGAAATGGTGATGAGATTATTGACAACCAAATGACAGAAATGAACAGGAAGGGCCATGGTCTTGTGCTACCCAACTGTGCCTGATGTCTTCCAGATGAACACCCTCGCAGCTGGGACGAGGATGGTGCCAACACACCCCATGGCAGCCCAGAGGACGCCGACGTCATGTTAGAGGTCTCCTGGGTACTGGGGGCCTGTGGGCCGAGACACACTTAGAGCCCAAGCTCCCACCTGCCTGCACGTAAACACTCACACGTTCTGCTTCTTCTCATCCCTGACGCCTTTGGGGAGGGCCTGGAAAAGGCCTCAGCAATGCCCTAATTGCATTTGTGCTCCCTCCAATTGCGGGATCATAGAATCATAGAATGGCAGGGTTGGAAGGGACCTTTAGAGATCATCTAGTCCAACCCCCCTGCAGAAGCAGGTTCACCAAGTCAACCAGGAACATGTCCAGGCGGGTCTTGAAGACCTCCGAGGAAGGAGCCTCCACACCCTCCCTGGGCAGCCTGTGCCAGGGCTACCTCACTCTCACAGTAAATGCAGCTGAAGAGGGGGTCTGACCCCCTCCACAGCACCTCACACCAAGGGAGCATCCCTGCTGGGCTGGGTGACTCCCCACCAAGTAGCCAAGTCCCACCCCCTGCAAGGTGGCCACACCAGGGAGGCAGGGCCAGAGGCAAAGAGTCAGATGGGGTCCCACGGGGAAACCAAGGTGTGGGGCAGCTTGCAAAAGGCGTGTGGGGCTGGTGAGAAGGACTTGGAGTGTGATGAGGCAGGTTGTGGGCTGTGAGTCAGGGAGCAGCTGCCCCTCTCTCTCTCAGGCTGTCTGGCTCTGTCAGCATTGCAGATGATTTCACAGCTGCTGGCAGGGGGCTGCGCTGCACTTCCCCTGCGCATGCTGCTCTTCTCTTCTCTTCCAGATGCTCTGGGGAGGGCTGGATGTTGGGGCCAACGGGACATTGTGGCTGCGGGATGAAGAGCTGGCCTCCCTGCGCCCGGCACGGCGCTTCATGCAGGTTTTACAGGATGAAGTTCCCAAAACAGCGACAGAGATTGAGCAGCACCTGAGATACTATTCCCTGACCGACACTCCGCTGCCTCTCACAGAGTTTGACCGTCTCATTTTCACCAGTGTTTACTGTGCCTACCAGGTTCGCTCGGTGCAGGGGCTGGATAAAAATCTCTGGATTACTTTCTTCTCTCAGCTGGTCGACGAAATCTTTCGTGATCTGTGCAAAGGGCTCTGCCCTGCTAATACCACTCTCCTCCTGGCTTCCTGGCCCTGGAAGGAGAAGCCTTCACATTTAGCATCCCTGAAACATTTCTATGGTTCTAACCTGGCCAGGACCAAGAGAGACACTTAACAAGGGAGACTACCAAAAGAAAGGACACGCCTGACTCCAGCTTCACCCTGGGCTCTTTCAAACCCTCTCCACATTTTCCAGGGCTCTGTACAAACACTGTTTTTTTTTTTTCCAGGATGCTACAGTGGTGTCCAAGCTGACTTCAGTTCAGCCTCCTTATATTCCCCCTGTGGTTTCAGCCCAATACAGGGTCTTCTTTTCAGTAAGCAGCTGAGCAGATTTTGTTGTGTTGCACGATATAGGTCACGTTTCATTTCAGCTTTCTGCTCCCGTGGCATCACTTGTAATTTTTTCTTTAAAAAGCAACCTGAAGACATATGTATTCCACAAAGCTTTGCAGCATCCCCACACCATATTTACACATGTAACACTGCTTTGTGTCAGTTATCAGTTTGGAACATACTTCCTTCAATCTCATTTAAATTCCTACGGATCGTGACCTAGTTATTTCTTCAGCAGATTTTACCTCTTCTATAAAGTTTGTTTTTTTGTATAGCTCTGGTGTTTCACAAGCCAAACATAATCAAACACACACCCTCTATCCCCCAAATCAGAAGTACAATTATCCTGTAGAAAGAGATCGTTAAGCTTTCTGTGCCTTACACACCACAGCGTGGGATTAAATACATGTAATTATCCACTTGGGAGGGTTTTGATTTTATTTTCTCACTTCTGCTAGGTTTCCTGCTGCCATTACAGCCACATTAATTTCGAACATTCTTTGCATGTGCTTAGATGATGGGATCTATAACACCCTTCCTATCGATATGCTCTTTCATTTTCTGTGCTCAACAAAGGAGGCAGGTGTGACATTCAAAGTGGGAACTGCTAGCTTTTGACCTAGTTAGTCTTTCT
The DNA here is from genome assembly GCA_013401255.1 of Urocolius indicus. Taxonomy (NCBI): domain Eukaryota; kingdom Metazoa; phylum Chordata; class Aves; order Coliiformes; family Coliidae; genus Urocolius; species Urocolius indicus. The sequence continues at coordinate 108,165 of WBNH01001843.1, read as the reverse complement.
TTCCAAGCTGTTGTTGCCCAACAGATGGAGAGAAGAAATGGTGAGGCAGGAATATGAAGCCTGGAAGCAAGATGCTGCAGATAATGGTTTTAGAGGTCAGGTTGGGGCTAGGACAGGAGAAGACACATTTACACAGTTCAGAAAGCAGGTTGACTGCTGCTTGGGTTTTGGTTATTGGTTGTGGGGTGTTTTTTTTCTCCCCTCATAAGATGTAGGGATTAAAATTAGCATTTTATATAACTTCTGTTAAACTAGTGTCTCACTTAATGTTCTCCTGACCTCCAAACTCTACCCTTCATCCTTCTCCAGTCTATAATGTCTAGGATGGAATGACAGAGATAGGGAGTGGCTGCAGACAAGTCCAGTTTGAGCAGAGAATGTTGTCAAAAAGCTGAACTGGGAAGCAGCAGTGTGTGAAAATACTGTCTTGATGGAGAATATACAGTCTGAGCTACATGGATGTCTGGTTAAAGGATGAGGGGACTTGCTTGGTAACTCAGATGAAGCCAGGATTTTGTTAGGACCAGTTAACACTGCCATTGCTTGGCATGATACTACTCACACTTAACACATTACAAGCCTGTTCCTGACCTAAATATTAAAGTGATTTAAAACCACATTTTCTGTCCTCACTTCTGAGCTTTCAGAGGATGGTCCATTCGCACATTTGAGCCCTCACCCTTTACTACAAGGGCTAGAAGCCTACTTTTGACTTTGTTTCTAAATGTATAATTTTCATTAAATCACAGAATAGAGGGGTTGGAAGGGACCTCAAGAGATCACCTAAGTCCCACCTCCTGCTCAGGCAGGTTCCCCTCCATCAGGTCACACAGGAACATGTCTAGGTGGGTTTGGGAACCTGCAGAGAAGGAGCCTCCACACTCTCACTGGGCAGCCTGTGCCAGGGCTCCCTCACCTCAGCAGCAAAAAAGTTTCTCCTTGTGTTTAAGTGGGACTTTTTGTGTTCCAGCTTATGTCCATCACCCCTTGTCCTGTAACTGGAAACAACAGAAAAAATGCTGGCCCCATCCTCCTGACAAAAACATTTTAAATACTTGTAAGTTTTGGTGAGATCCCTCCTCAGCCTCCTCTAGGCTGAACACTCCCAAGTCCCTGTGTTTAAGATTCTCAAACACAGCTTCTTGTCTTCATCAACATCACATTAAGAAAAGCACCAAATATTGTGAAACTTGCAATTAAATCCTAAGAGGTACCAACACTTCTGACTCAAGAATGTCAAAGAGCAGCACACACAGACAGACCAGCCCTCTGCCACCACTGCAGCTTGTACCATCACTGTCCTTCTTTCCCTTCTGAACTGCCACCTCAGGCAGTGACAGGCACACGAGTCCCGCAGGTAACAACAAATTCCAACCTGAGAAAAAGTTACATCTTTTGTGGTTTTATTACATTCACTTTCATTACATTAATTCCCTCCCCAGACACGCAGGGACAGCCACCACATCCTTTGTTCCCACAGTGGCATTAACCGCAGCGGTTCTCTGACCCTCAGCGTCTCCCCTGCCCCACCCCTGCCCCTAAACTACCTCATGCGTTATGCTTAGACCAAACACCGACACAAGACACACACATACAACCTGGAGACACCTTTCTATGGATGAACGGCAGGCACAGCAGCGGCCCTGCGGGCAGGGCACAAGCGTGCAGCGTAGGGAAAGCACCGGACACATGACAGCATGCTCGAAGTAGAGGATGATACTCGAAGAGGGGCTATGCCCAAGTTCACGGCATCTTGGCTTTTCTTATGCTCCTTTCACATCTGTGCTTAATTATTTGACCCTTGGGATGAGCTGGCACCTGGAAGCCGCTTTGGCTGAGCATCTGAATAGATCAGGAAGCCCGTGAAGGTGATGTACTTGCCATGGTTGCTGTAGGCGCCGTAGCCGTCGTGCTGATGGCTGTAGAGCCAAACGGTGTCCCCATACTGCAGAGGCAGCATGATGCTCTGGCTCTGCATCTCCCGCCTCTTGGAGTGGTTGTCGTCGTAGATCATGGCCTGCACCTCGTTGTGGTTCTTCATCAGTTTCACCGACATAGTCTTAAAGGGCATCTTACCAATGGTGAAGGAAAAATAGTACGCGCCAGGAATCCGGCACGAGAAGATGCCAGTGGAGGAATTGAAATCTTTCCCAATGTTCACAAACTCTGTGTCAAATGTGATTGGCTCGTGCTGGGTTTGCTTGTCATCTGCCCCCAGGAGACTTTGCGAGCGGGCGACGGAAAATGCAGAGCGAGGGTCTTGTTCCCTGTCGGGCTGAGAGGGGAACACGCGATGCTGTGGAGCTTCGTTCTGCTCCCCGGGAAGCTGCTGGAGAGAGTGACGGTGCGGCCCCAGCTCTTGCGAGCTAAGAGCGTTCTGGAAGAAGGCAGAAGTGTCTGGATAGATCAGGTAGCCGTTGAAAGTCGTATAGGGGCCCACGTTGCTGTAAAGAGCGTACTTGGGATCTCCGTGCAGCCGCAGCCAAACTGTGTCACCGTAGTCGAGCTGCAGCATGGCACTCTGGCTGGCCACCTTCCGCTCCTTGCGGTGGTGTTCGTCGTACACGATCACTTGCACCTCGTTCTTGTTCCTCATCAGCATGACAGACAGGTTTTTCTTTGGGTATTTCCCCACAGTGAAGGAGAAGTAGTAGGCTCCGGGGATCCGACAGCGGAACAATCCAGTCTTGGGGTCAAAGTCGTTGCCAATGTTCACATAGACTTTGTCAAAGGTAATGACCATCTCGGAGCTCCCTTCCATGCTGCTGGTTCTGGCCACGGAGAAAGCAGAGCGGAACTCAGTACCGCTGTCTGCTGGGAAGCCGTCTGCAGGCACAAGGATCACGCAGCAAAGGAAGCCAAACAGGGTCTGAACCTTTGGTGTCATCATTGGATCTGAAAGGAATAAGAAGCATATTTTAGCAGGAATCCTCTCATCCTCTTAATTTCCATCTCATACTCCAGTTGAAAACCAGACCTGAATCTCACTAAATATACATGAAGGTCTATGTCCAGCTATTGAGAAGCTTCCAGTGCGTTCTCTGATGAGTGTACAGGACCAGACCTCAGTTCAGATCCCAGCACCCTTTTGGTGGTTTCCTAGTGAAAACTGAACCTTTTTTCCTTGTCCTCACAGGAAGAAAAAGAATCTTCTGCTTTGAAAGCCTGGCTGTCCTACAGCTCGTCTGCAAAACACTGTGTTGCTCATAGTGCAGAGGGAAGCTTGCTGGGGGTTTGCCAGAGCTCCTTTTTATAGTGCTTTTATTCATAAGAGCAAGGATGAAACAAAGGCCTACACAGACTCTGTATTATACAACTGAGATAGAGCCAAAGGACAGGGAGGACATATGCTCTAGAGATTCCCATGCAGATGCCATTGCCTAGCAGTGTGCTGGCTGTTTCACAGGATGGGGGAGCTGGAAGCCAATAAAGTTCCTAGATGCCCATTATTCAGACAAGGCTTCACCATGAATCTGTGAAGAGTGCACAGAAACTAGAAGAAGAGGAGATGTTCAAGGAAGGCAGAAAAACAATGGAGAAAATGAATTAAATGAAAAAAAGGCAAACAAAAGAGAAATAAAAGGCAAGTCTCCCAAAGTACAGAATCCCTGAGAGAGAACCAAAACACCACAACCAGAGAAACAACTCCCAATGTGGACAATAGACCTGAGAGAAAAAACTTCTTTGACCCCTAAAAAAGAAGGATAAGTTAGGAGCTAATGCGATTTTCTGCTTCTAGTCTCTGGATGGAGGCCAAAAATCATCTATTAGTGCTTTCAGGCTGAAAACAAAACTGTCAGTCACGCCAGTGAGAAACTTCTCTCTCTGTCACCTCTCTGTGCTTATTAAAATATCATTCAGGCTGGGAGGCAACTGCCTGGTTTTCAGTCTGCCCCATCTGCTGCCCCAGAACTGATGCCTTGCCAGCCTGCAAACAATGAACTCACAGGCTGGCAGAACAGGAGCAAAACATGCCACTCATGGAGAGAGGGGTGAAGGCAAATCCTGAATTATAAAGGATAAAAGGATAAATATTTGAATCTACTGGGATGGCCCAGAAAGAGAAGCAGACAGAATCCACATAGACAGTGAGGTGGCAAAGGGATCCTGTTTTGGCAAGATGTGATACCTAGAATCACTCCACAACGGGAATTCAGCTTGAGCTACAGTCCCTGCTGCTTCACACTTGAGAATCAAACAGAAGCCTGAAATGCAGCTCTAATAGATATGAACCCAGGAATGAACTAGATTCTCTCCTAATTACATGGAAGTGACACACTAGCAAGGACAAAAAGAAATATCCATCCATGTCCTAATTTCACTTTAGATCACTTCTCTCACAGCCATCTCAGTATTTTCCTCCATGCCCCTGAATTCAGAACGTTTTTCCTGACTTAGCCTGCTTCTCCTGAACACATCCATGGCACTCCACAGGCTGCCCTGGGGGGTGTTGAGAGAGCTGGCTGGTATCACATTGAGGCCACTCTCTATCGTCTTTCAAAGGTCATGGAGATCAAAGGAGGTCCCTAGTGATTGGAGAAAGGCCAATGTTGAACCCAACTTCAAGAAAGGACAAGTCAAACAACCTGAGAAACACTGGGCCACTCAGGCAGACTCACTTTGGTCCCTGGCAAAATCATGGAGTATTCTTCCTGGAACATATTCGTAGCCAAAGGAAATGATATTTAGCACATGTTGATCAAGTGAGGGTAGATCACGTCCAACCAAACTGATTGTCCTCTTGTGAGAAGAAACTAGTGGATGTCACCTACCTTTCAGCAAGGCTTTTGTTACAGCCTCCCAGAGCATTCCAGTATCCAAGTTGTAACATTACTAGCTAGATAAAAATGCACTACTAGGTGGCCTGACAGATGGGTAAAAAACTAGTTAGGTCATCAGCTCAAGAGTTGTGGCCAGTCTCATTTAAAATCTTCATCAACAACCTGGATGAGGGGACAGAGTGACCCTCAGCAAGTTCCCTGATGGCACCAAACTGGGAGGACTGGCTGAGTCACCAGAGGCTGTGCTGCCTATTCAGTGAGATCTGGACAGGCTGAGAGTTGGGCAGAGAGGAACCTCATGAGGTTCAACAAGGGCAAGGGCAGAGTCCTGCACCTGGGGAGGAACAACCCCCTGCACCAGGACAGGCTGGGGGTGACCTGCTGGAGAGCAGCTCCAGGAGACGGACCTGGGAGTGCTGCTTGATAACAAACTGACCATGAGCCAGCAACATGCCCTTGTGGGTAAGAAGGCCAATGGTGTCCTGGGGGTCATCAAGAAGAGCGTGGCCAGCAGGTCGAGGGAGGTTCTGCTCCCCCCCTGCTCTGCCCTGGTGAGGCCTCATCTGGAGTCCTGTGTCCAGTTCTGGGCTCCTCAGCTCAAGAGGGACAGGGAACTGCTGGAGAGAGGCCAGCACAAGGCCACAAGGATCTGGGACTGTTCAGTCTCGAGAAATCGGGACCTCATTAATACTTAGAAATATTTAAAAGGTGTGTGTACAAAAGATGGGGCAGCACTTTCTCTTGTCTCCAGTTATAGGACAAGGGGTAATGGACATAATCTGAGACATAAGTTCCACTTAAACACAAGGAGAAATTTGTTTGGTGCTGAGGTGAGGGAGCCCTGGCCCAGGCTGCCCAGGGAGGGTGTGGAGGCTCCTTCTCTGGAGGTTCCCAAACCCGCCTGGACACGTTCCTGTGTCCTCTGATAGAGGGGAACCTGCTTTAGCACGTGGTTGGGCTGGATAAGCTCTGGAGAGCCCTAAGACATAGGCAAAAAAAATTCACATGGAAGGTAATTAAGAGTTCAACAGTTTGCCCAGAGAGATGTGAAACCTCCATTCTTTTCAGTTTTCAAGACTAATCTGGATTAAGCTGTGAGTAACCTGGTCTGTATTCAGTATTGGCCCTACTTGCAGCAGGAGGTTGGACTAGAGATCTCCTAAATGATGATTCCTGATCTTACAACAATCCTATACTGCCTTCTCACAGTTGAACATTCATTTGCTACTAACCCTAGCTATGACACTTACATGGAACTAATCAAGTAACAGCACGTCTTTCATCCAGCAAATTAATTTAAGAAAGCATTTCCAATTGCACTATTAAGCCATAGCTAATAGCAACACATCTGCTTCCATGCTGTCTTTATTCTTCCTTACTTTGCCATTGATTTTGTGAGCTCCTCAGGGCAAAGACCTTCTCCCTTCCCATGTCCGTGCAGCACTTGGCCACACTGCTGCTGTTTGAATAATACTAATGGGCCCTAACATCCCACCAAGAACTGAATCCCAAACCTTCTCACTGTGAGCTCAGCCTCTGGTTCAGCAGCATTATTTTTGCAGAGTGCTGTGTCTAGCACAGCAGGCTCATTTCAGCTTCCATCTTAGAAAACCAAGCCCTGAAGGCAAACTCACAAGGGCTGTTAGATGTTTCTGTTCATTCTTATCCATTGTTACTCCAATAATCATCATGGTGTGGCTGTATGGAGCACCAGGATGATTGTGACAAGGCTGAATGCTCTTAAGACAAGAAATGACAGGGAAGGATTTCGCCTTTGTGTTTTTAGCCATACTAACCACACTGGTTCTAAAGCTCTGCCTCTGCTCCAAAACTAACTCAGTGTATCTGGGAGTCAGGGAATATACTGCAAGCATGTCACTGCTGGTCAAAAAAGCCACAAAAGGACAAAACATTTTGTTAATGAAGCTCTGGAGAACCTGACCTCATGTTCCTTCAAAATGACCACTTATTAAAGGTTGGATCACTCAGTTACAGTTGCAAAGATGCTCTGCTGCTGCAGTCCTTGCTTTTATCAGCTCTACCCAATAACATATTGGCAAGTCATTAAAATAAGTCAGTTAATTATGCTGTGTTTCCATTAGCAAGTTATTTCCTCGACAGCTCCCACTCATCACTTTCAGCAGGTTCTTTGTCTTTTAAAAGTAATTTAGAAAGTATCTAATAGCTGCCTGCCATACTAAACCTGCCTAAGAATACTTTGCCAATTGTTAGAAGACTCAGCTAGCTACAGGGCTGCCAGAAACAGAGGCAGCTCATGACAGCTCTTGGACTTGAGTATTAGTGTAGCAAGTCTAAAGATAAAGCACCCCAAATGCTCTGTGGCTCTCCCAGCAAATGCTTCTGGTGCACAAGTCTTTTACTGGGATAAGCTTTCTTCCTGCAGAGAAGAGGCAGCACCAGTGATGTGAGCCTGGCCACGGACACAGATCCCACGCTGCTCACGTGGTATTGGCCTGGAGTTCATGCCATGGCATGAGTTTTAAAGCTGTGGAGTGACATGAAAGACCTGGGCTAGAGGTGAGAAGTGGGTCTTCTGCCAGGGGCCATGCATGTGTCCTAGACAGCAGTTGTGTAATTACTTTTACATATGAATCAGGGCCCTTTGTTCCCTACCCTACCATTCCTTATAGTGGTGACACCACAGAAGCACGCAATGAAGCTAAGCAGAGCCCAGGGACAAAGAAGGCATGTATGCTCCTGCCTTTCCTCCAACAGCAGCCCACAGGGAAGAAACTAATTTTGGAACAGGAGGCACAAAGCACCTGATGGAGTTCTCAAAGGGACCTGACATTAAATTAATGACTAAAATGGTAGTGACTCACACAGCAGAACAGGTATCCCAAATCTTTGTTTGAAAATAGAGAGACAGAATTCACCATTTGCATGACCCAGGAAACTTTAATAACTTTGTGCTTGCTGGAGCCTGGAACACAGTAAGTCCACCAGAAGAAAGACAATTAGCTTTACTCTTCTACTGAAACCCATGGATTTACAAAAGGACTTGGCAATAATAGAAAGGTCAGCCCATTTCCAGCCTTGCATGCCAGGTCTTCCTGTAAAACTCACAAGGGTCTTCTTTTTATTCCAAAATATTAATGAGATAGATTCCATAGTCCTGGTTTAGGCAGGAGTCCTTTAATTTTTAGTGGGAGTTTCACCCAGAAGGTGACTGAAGAATAAAAGAGGAAACAGAAGTGAAGCAGTGCAGCTGGATTCACTGTTAGTAAAAGTTCTTAAAACCATGTAAGATGCAAGAGCAAAGCTGTGTTCTTCCTAGATCTCACTCTAACATTCAAGGACAGCTGCAAATGTTTCAGTTATTTGAATCAGTGAAAGCTTGTGTAATGAGCAGCCTTCTTGGACTATAGTTAGCAAGGCTTTTTTTCCCCTTGATACCACAGGCTGCCTGTTCCACTCATCTGATACAGATTAAGGGCATCAGATAATGATGCAAATGCATCACTTCTCCCAACATCAAGGAGAAATTAATTGTAGCAGATCTTCAAAAGCAAAATCTGTCTGAAGAGTACTGCATGACACAATCGGAGATGGCCTTTCTCTGCTTTTGATGAATGTGGCTTTTTGAACCCATGGAACAATCCTGAGAGGTAAAACATTGTCTGAAGCATTCAGGATGCTTTTTGGAAGCTACAAGCCACACTTTGAATGCCAGAACTATACGGCATTAATGCAGAATGTACTTAATTGTAAATGTTTCTTTGAATCAAGGAGTCCTGTAACATAATAAAACCAGTTTCTGTGTATCCAAAGATCTGTGGAGAGCGAAAAATTATTTTGAAGTGCCTCAGCTCCAGGAAAAGGAAATGGAGAGGCTGTATTTTAGCATAAGCCTCTAATGTTAGCCTGCACTTCAGAATATTAATTAAACCTGCTATATTTCAACTGAAGCCCTAACAAGTCTGTTTCAGTTAACATGATGACACACAAGATGATGTATATTCACTGATCGAAACAGAAACATGATAGTTCTGACATTAAGGTTTTCCTTCCTGTAACAGCACTCAAGGAAATTTGTTATGCACGTTTGAAATGCCAGCATGACACAATGTGTCTTCTTTTTTGACTGCTATGTATGCTTAAAAATACATTAATTTGGCCAGGCAAAGTGGTGTTTAGGTGGGAGAAAGGAGTTATTCCAACAGACTGATGCTTTAAAATGTAAATTCTTTTACATGCTTTTTTTCTAAAGGAATCAATTACACAAACCCACCACATACAAGCAAACAAGGCTAAAAACTGTGAAGCAAATACTCTTCTACCACTGATCAGAAGTGGAAGAACAGAAAATATTGTTCGAACATTTGAGTTTAATCTGCAGAACATTAAATGTGTCCTGCACACACAGCTAAACAAACCATTGAGAAGCCGTCATTAAAATCACACCAGCTGTAATTGGTGGATAAAAGTAGCCATGGCTGGGAATAAGTTCAGTGATACCTGGTTTCTGTGAAAGCAGAGGCTGGAGAAGACTGGAAACCACAGCTTGAGAAAGCCACAAGTCTGTTGCTGTGTAGAGTTTATTTAACACTGCTGCCTTTAGACATAAAACACTGAGATCGTTTCAACAGCAGGAATTTCCACATGGATCCAGTTACAGTTACAGTAATGCCAAAATTAAACCATCTCTTTTCCCACCTCCAAACCCAATTTCCTTTTTTAGCCTAGTTTATGTCTGCATTTCTTTCTCCTGGTGTGCACAAGAGATGCTGAGCCTGTGGAACAAGGTTTTGTTGAAGCATCCCATCTCTCCTCCTGGCACCAGACTGCTGCACCAGAAGGCAGTTCACACTGGCATAAAGGATTAACAGAGACAGTCTGGCCTGGAATACCAGGGGGTATTTGGGTAGGTAAAAGAAAGTGACACTTTGGCAGCATATTCCAGAAAGATCTCAGTTAAGACAGAGAGAGAGGAAGGCCTTGAAAGGCAGACAAGCCAGTGAAGAAGACGGCTCTGAAGACAGAGAAAGGCATGGAGACCTCAGAGAACGGAGTAGAGGGCAATTTCATTGTCCCAGGTGGCTGGGCTGGAAGTCATGTAGCACAAAGACTTTTTCACAGAAGTCCTGTGTTTTTTTTGCTTTGGAGATAAAACCACATGAAGCACAAGGACCTTGCCAGACAGACCGCCCCAGCAGCAGACCTACAGGAGTGACAGACACCTTAGGAGGAAGAACACTGGGCACAAGCAGTGCAATTGAGACCATTCCAAAGGCAAATGGGAAATGAATTAAAAACTAACAAGACTTGCTTTACAGGGACGATTTTATGATAAACTTCTTCCCTTGCTCAAGGTATTCAAACTGGTAGTCTGCAAAGAAGCTGGTAGCCTGCTGAACTGCACATTGCTGGACCCTGCAGATGAGCTTTAGAAAGATGCTTACAGTCTTGAAGACATAGGATAGGAGACAGGGGTAATAACAAGCAAATGTAGCATTTCTTACTTTTACTATGCTATTATAAAGTGTGGAAAGAAAACCCCAAACACTGCAGGGTTTAAGGTGCTAAATGGAAAGAGCTGGCAAGTAAGACAATTCCATTTCATCATCTGACCAGCTGGAACCAACGAGTAAGATGCAGTTAAGTACTGCAGCAGTGCTGAAGGAGGATGTGAAGAGGAAGGTAATGGCTATACAGACCATGGGAGAATCTCTTAAGAGTCAATGAGGGAGAAAGTTTAGAAGTGTTTGCAGAAGATATTTCTGGCTGGAGACAAAACCTGGGAACCTAAAGGAGATGCAGAGGAAGATTCAGCATCACAGACTACTCCGGTAATTTTTCTCTTTCAGTAAGAGTTTGAGCAGGAAAAAGATGAACTTTTTTCCCCAAGAGCTAATGAAGTATGGGGATTTTAAAGGGTTGATAAAGAATGAAAAGGATGTTTAGACAGTCCTACTGAACACAGGCTTGTTCTCAGGTTTTCCTAAGTGGCGGTGCAGCTCGCATCCTTAGGGACATGTTTTGTTAAAATACACCTCTGCAGTATAATCAATAGTTAAGTAAGCTGAGCTGGGAGTGACAAAGTAGAAACACCAGATGGGCACAGAGACACTAGAATCAGTTCTCAGGAATCGACTCAGACTCTAACCGCTTTATTCTGAACTACTTACATACCATAGCTCGGTTGTTCAACCCCATATGCTTCCAGTGAAAGAAAGTTTATCTCTCAGGGTAATCCCCACTCCTCTGTTAACAAATTAAGTCTAGCAACAGTTAGGAGACTATAGCTTGGTATTGACAGTATTTACTACAGATAGGTATCTACAGTATGAGTAGTTACTGTTTGGGGTTTTTTAACTCCACTTTCATCTCTGCATCCAAGCAGAAGGTCCCTTTAATGCAGCTGAATGATGCCCTATTTGTAGATTTTCTTTCAAGACTTAGTTGTAACAAGTACTTACAGACATTAAAGGAAACTCCATCAGGATGAGAGTAAGTGCTGCAGTTAAACGCAGGCTGTAATGCCTTTCCTTCCTGTTCCATACTACCAACTCCATTCATAGGCCCAGTCATCCAGCAGACCCATCAGGTACAGCACCACCAATTTCATGTTCTCTTCTCACTAAAGCTAAACCCAACCGTTACTAGAAGATTTCTTTGTCCAAGAACTAATAGGGCTCTGTGGTACCTGACACCCATGGAGGATGCCATGTGTATACACTACAGGAATCACAACTTGTGTATTACACCTTCCTGTTGAAGACTGTTGTACAAGAGATTGTGGAGATACTAAAAGAGATATCGTAACCTATGGTGTACTCTAAAGGTTTGAGCACACTCCTCTCTGTAATGGTTTCAAGTCCTCAGTTTCCTTTCTGTGAGTCTGTGCTCTTGCACCTTGTATTAACCAAGATATGATTTTAATTTAACTGCTATGTAAGGTTTTAATTAAAAAAAATGAATGAGTTCCTGTTTTGTCTTGTCTCTTCTCTAGCCACATAGACACACCTGATCTTTCTTTCTCACACTTGAGTGGGCACATCAGTTTCATTTTTTCCTGTCTGTGCCTGCAGTCCTTGCTTCCAACCCCTTCCCCTACTCACTGGAATGCTGCCCTCCAGTCACTGCTCTACCACCTGTCAAATCACCCACCTGGGTAAGAGCTAGAGGGAATATGCTGGTTCCTGCTGGTCGATCACCAAGTGACAAGTTAGGATGAGATAGATATCGTGAAGCCCAGTAGCCATTCCCAAAGGGAATCAGTAGATAGTTGAATAGCAGCTGGGGTAGCCATACAATGACCACAAGGAGCATTTTTGGCTCCTAGTCATGGTTGAGCTCACCAAATTTGCTCACTAAATTTGTTCACAAGTTGGGTAACTCTGGTCTCCCCCTTGATTACACAAAACTTTCAGAAAGGATGAGATTCAGTTCCCTTTGCTCGATAGATCAATTTGTAACACTACATTTCATCAATGAAAACATAATTGCTCTGCTCTCTTTATCTGTCAAAGGCTGTGTGATAACATACTTTGAGGAAATGGCACATGCTATTGACTGGTATTTTCTGGCAGTAGGCTTTACAAATCCATTTGAAAAAAATCTCTGTCTGTACTGGGGCATTTACCTACAGGAATGCTGCTTTCCTTGGGAGCTCTTTGTCTTGTCTTGACAGGTAAGGCAGGAAAGCATGCTGTCTTTTAACATCTGCCATCACACTCAGCCAAAAAAATCACAAGCATTTCTTTTCATGCCCTGCTGTTTCATTACTGTGAGGATACTCAGAGAACACTGTGAATTGCACTGCTCTTCACTGACAACATGCTGCAACGTCTCAATTTGGAAATTCACTGAGCTCTAGTTTAGCGAAGAAAGTGGTAAAAGGTGTTAAGATCTGTGCATCTTCCATCTCCACTCTGGCATCTTCTTTTGTGCTCCTTCTGCTGCATCAGGACACAGGCCTGGAGCTGGAGAACTGAGAAGAAGCAAGCATTATCTGCTCAGGATATCAATGCAGAGGTCAGTACGATTCCAGAATGAAAACTCTGCTAAACTCTGCTTGGGGAAAGGCAGGCGTCAGTCAAAGTCCATATATGCTAATAAGTCTTTCTTCTGGTCCTGTTCTCTAACTGTCTGACATGACAATCCTGTTGCTTTTGTACCCAGCAATCATTTAGAGAATAATCACTGCATGTGACTACCCTGATTGTTGTCACCAGTCTCTTGAAATCCAGACTTGCCCTGGACGTTACAGCAGTTCTGGATTAACAAAGAAATTCTGCAATGCACACAGTGTTCTTCAGCATTAGTTGCTTTTCATGAATCAGGTTTATCAGCTTTATTCTCATCCCAGTAGCATTCTTCCCTTTTATGACTACAGATGCACAATTAAAAGCAGTAAAGTTAGCAAAGTTGGGCACTGTCATGTTTGTCAATACTGACCTTCCAGTGGCTTTTCCTTCCAAATCCCTTGTAATGAGACCTCTCTGAGGAATGCCTATAGACAGATAGAACCTGGGCCCTTTCAAATTTTCAGCCATTTTACTACCAACTGTTTCTCAGAAGGCTGTAGCTGGTGCAAATGAGACATCCCAAGGCTATGAATTGACAGCTGACATCCTCAGGAAAACCTTCGTTTCTGCTTCCACTTTTTAAACTCTTTGAGTATATTTTGGTCCATGGATTTAATCAGCTTGTCATCTTTAACAGGAAGCTACCAAATGCCACCCTTAAAGTACAAGTCAAGTTTTCACAGCTGTGCTTTTGAACTTGGATTTTTCTGTGCCAATTTGACACAGAAGTGCTGCTGCCCACAAGGCTGGGGCTACTGCCCTGGCTGGAGGGACAGAGAGAAATATTTGCTGAACAATCTCCTCAATATACATAAGGTTTTAAACTTCCTCTCCCTGGTTTCTGGCTTGATATTGTTTCTAGTATTCAAAAAGTGTCAGTCACCTCATAATGACAGTAGAAATGTCTGCCTGCCTATTTCTGTAAAACTCCATCTGGCAAGCTGCTGGTAAAAGGCTTTGGCATTACCATCAAAAAGAGCTGCTGGACACTGCTGTTCACTCATCAGTTCCTCATTGACAGCGAGAAGGCAGCTCAGAGCCTGTTAAGTGTTCACAGATTCCAGGCTCATCTGCCTGACCAGCCAGTTTCCTCCTAGGCAAAATTGCCTTTGACAGCTTGAAGCTGTGGATTTTTGCTTATAGGAAAAGGATTTTTATAAAATACTGAAGTACTGGCTGTAGCAACCCACTGGCAGGTTTTAGGTAACTCTTAGATCCTAACTGGACGTCATATAAAAGGGAAAAAGAAAAGGAATTAACATGAAGAATATGGCTGCTCTGAACACTGTTATGCAGATGCTTTATTTAAAGCAGGCTTGGATATTGTTACTTTGCATTAAATATGCAGCTCATCCTGAAAGAAATGCCATTTGCAAGAGCCTACACAATTTCCTCAGCACCACGCCAAGTAATTTCATGCACAAATCCTAAAGCCAAATGTTCACATTCAGTTTGTATTTCAAGCCAATGTCCCCTCTACTCAAATTCTACCTTCCTTCTAGCTATTTCTATCACCTTTCCTCCTTAAGGCAGTTATCAACAACTAGCAACAGATTACCATCTACAGAACCCCCTCCAGCATGTCCAGTAGTTTTCTACCCAGCCTGTCTCAGATTCCCTCCCAAGTTTGCTAGAGAACAACCCCTCCAGCTTGTTGCTACTTCCTAATAGTAAAAAGAAGACTTTTTACATTAGCTATCCTTTGTTTTATCTCCTTCTAGAACCACCTCATTTCAAAGCTGAACCTCCTTAAAGATCAGGTCACAGTAAGCCTGCTTTTGGATACCCTTCCCATCTCCCAGATAAAGACTGAGTTTCACATACTCATGGGAGAAGAAAAGAAAGTAAGGGGAAGGATGGGAGAAGGACCGATGGAGTAAACTCAGGCAAGGCGACACAAGCTACTGTACAGCAATGGTCAGTCCCTGGGTGGAAGGGATGTGAATTTACTTTGAAGTATCTGGGGCATCAAGTGATCAGCTTTGTAAGCAAATCATTATTTTTTCCACAGTGTTGAAGCAGCAAGGGAAGATGGGGGCTGGGAGACAAGCAATTAGAGCTCACATAGTGTCATAGTTTGTGCTCACATGTGTCAAAGCAAACAAAAATACGAGGATTTCCATCTATTTATGGATAATCCCGGTGTAAGAGAGTTTAAAAGGAATCAGGTTATAATGCTAATACACTACAGCTCACTGAGCAACAGCTCCATGAAAACAGCCTTCTAAAAAGCACAGCCTGATTCTTCATTTTCTCCTTGTCTTGTTCATTCATCACAGATTCTTTCCAGCAGTTGCTTTGCAGCCTTGCAGTCCCAGAGAGTACCTGTTTTCATTGAAAAAAAAAAAATATCCCCATTGCCTGGTTGGTATAAAAAACCCACTTCCACTCCTCCCAGTATGTCTTCAACTCCTCTAAGAGCTTTTCTTTTTGTGTGAGTGGAAAGGTGTAAAGCCTGGGGAGAGAGAAAAATCCTTCTCCCTTTAGAGGATTAAAAATTTCTTTGCTGTTCAGGATGTTGGGAGCAGCTCTCTACTGCAGCATCCAAAAGAGATGATCATTGCTGTCTTACTTCTTTCTCTCTGTCTCCTCACACAGATCCAGCAGTTTTTCACCATGCACAGGGGACTGTCTGTTCCATTTATATTAAACAATATGTGTTAAACCATGAATACTATGGGACCTAGATTTTATCTCCTTGGAGAAATGCCTAAAAACATCAATTGTAGAGCTTTATTTTATTCCTAGTCTGAATTCTATTATTTTATACCATTTTATCTCTAAAAAAAAAAAAAAAAGGGAGCATTTTTGGACTACAGTCTTTCACTCAAGGAGTAAAACACTAGAAGAATTTCTATTTTCAGTTCAGATCATTTTGCTGTCTGCTAGTCCTCATACATCTTTTCTTCTTCTGTATCATTGTTTTCAGCATTAATAGACCCAGCCAAGCATTTCTGCCTCAGGGAAATCAGAACGTCCCTTTCCTCATGTCTTCTCCAAGAATAGAGACCTCTTTTAATAACCTTCTAATAAACTCTTATTTCAGGGTCTTTTCAGAATGAGCTGCACTGTATTCTCAGTGCTGTGGTACCCTTGCATGTCAGTCAGTCAGCAGAACAGGACTGGCAGGCAGTTTTTATTTCAGGTGTGTTAAATGAGCACCTTCCCTTCATAACATGACAGAAGAATAGTCTAGAAGAGAACTTGAGATGTCAAATAGTTCAAGCTGCTTTCTCATGAGATCACAGAATCATAGAATCACAGACTGTAAGGGGTTGGGAGGGACCTTTAGAGATCATCCACTTCAACCTCCTTGCTAAATCAGGTTCACCTAGATCACGTCACACAGGAACGTGTCCAGGTGGGTTTGGAAACTTCCAGAGAAGGAGCCTCCACACCCTCCCTGGGCAGCCTGTGCCAGGGCTCCCTTATCTCAACAGGAAAGAAGATTTTCCTTGTCTTTAAGTGAAACTTTATGTTTTCCAGCTTATGTCCATTACCCCTGGTCCTGTCACTGGAGACAACAGAAGAAATGTTGTTCCATCCTGTTGACACTCACCCTTTAGGGACTTGTGTTAGTAAGGCCCTCCCTTAGTCTCTTCTTTTCTAGTCAAAACAGCCCCAGTTCCCGCAGCCTTTCCTCATAAGGATGATGTTCCAGTCCCCTGATCATCTTGGTGGCCCTGCACTGGACTCTCTCCAGCAGTTCCCTGTCTCTCTTGAGCTGGGGAGCCCAGAACTAGATGCAGGACTCCAGATGAGGCCTCACCAGGACAGAGGAGAGGGGGAGGAGAATCTCCCTTGACCTGCTGGCCACTAGTGTAATTTAATTCTTCACAGATAATCATCTAACTTATTCTTAAAATGATGGAGTCTTCACAACCTCCCCAGACCAAATATTCAACCATTTTTATTATCCTTGGTCCTAGAAAATGATTCTTGCAGTCTAAAGTAATGTTACTTTCTGCTCCATCCATCATGAGCCCAAAGTAAAAGACTGTTTCCTCCGGTTTTCTATCTGAAGACTGTAATATTCCCCTGCTAGCTTTCCGGTCTTTGGGCTCAGTAATTTCAGTTACTTCAAATCACCTTGCAAGTCACATTTTTCTGACCTGTGGTGAGTCCCGTTGCCCTTCTCTGAGCTCTCTCTGACTGAATTGCACCTGTCTCAAAGTAATAACCAAAACTCTGCAGAAGCCTCCAAGCTGAGGCTTTAGCAGTGCTGAACAGAGCAGGAGGATTGCCTCACATCTCTTGCAGCCTGGATGTCTTTTACATATCCTAGCAAGATGTTTGCCTTCATTTACGACAGCATGACATTGACTCATGTGATGTATCATAACACTCAGGCTCTTTGCTGCAGAGCTGCAGCTGAGGCATTTACTTCTTTCTTGTGCTGAAGCTGTTGATTATTTCTGCCTTATTGTAGTACCTTGCATTTATCCCTAACAAATTTTATCCAGCTCTTTTCTTAGCAGCTCTTCCAATTTGATGGGATAATTTTGAACCCGAATATTTTGCACCAGCCTATTTCAAGTCTCACAGCTTCACGCCCCTGACAAAAGTGACACACCCCCTCTTTATATCATCATCCAGGTCACCTAAGAGAACATCTAACAAGAGCAGATTCAGGATCTGTTTCCATATCAGTTTTAAGCAGTTTGTGGCCTCTCTGAAGGACTGGCACAGACTAAAAGCACACAGATTAGGAGCTCTGAAGCTCTGAATTTTATGATCTCATTTAAAGAAGCTCTTCCTGTGCAGAAGATCATGCTTATTCACTTTATAGCCTCTTTCACCTTCTATGCTCTGTGCTTCACCAAAGCAAATATCCAAACTGATGTGTAACCACGGTCAAGAACCTCAACTTTTATTCAAAAAAAAAAACCCCAACAAACTCAACACATTAAATCTCTCACTCTTATGCCACAAATCTATTTTCATATGTAAAATGAACAAAAGCCAATTCTCTTAGAACTTGCTGGAACACTGAAACAATGAATAGACTTCATAGACTTAAGGATATGTTAAAAAATGTCAGAATTTATCACATTCACTGTAGTTACACCAGCACCGTACACTAGAAGGGAGGCACAGAGGCAGGTAGATGATTTCAACAGACTAAACATTTTCTTTACATCTGCCCTTGACCAAAAGACAGCAGGTTCCTTTTCATGGAGCTCAAACGTCAGCCGTGGTGGTCACAAGCAGGCACATAACAGACAGTAAGCCTTTGTGCTCACAGGAATAAAGATGAACCGTTATTTCTCCGGCCAACAGCAGCTTGACTCTCATCTGTCTCTGGCTCTCATTCCAGTAACCACTACCAGGGTCTCCCCAGATCCCTTAACCCAACATTGATGATTTCTCTGGTCCTGTGGCTGAGGCCCTGGCACAGCAGAAAATGTGCCTGAGATGAATTAACCAGGTAGGGGGTGAACAGGGAGAAACACGACTTGTGTCTTTGTGAATTTGTACTGCTTCCCAATAGGGACCTTGTAATCAATTCTTAGCCTCTGGAGTAGCACTTGCTGCTAGCTCTGATCATCTCCTGATTCTGGCTGTGTTACCTCTGCTGGAAACCTCAGACCTTTGATTAGATGCAGCAGGAATTCCTCCTTTGTTCCCTAACCTGTCTGGAGGAACTCTGCAAGTAGAGACAGGCTGTAGAGGGAGAAGGCAGCACTCAGGGGGAGATATGAGATTGACAAGCGAGCCAGCAGCACAGCAGCTGGATATTACTGGCTTACTTTCTTCGAGCACCAGGCAAATTTCCTTCCCTGGGATAGAGGCAAGGAAAAGATAAAGGAAGACAAAAGGAAAGACAAAGCCCTAGCTTTACGTCAGCTTGGATCTGCTAGGCAATGGGACCTATATGAAATCTCTGAGTGTCAATCAAGAAGTGAGAGATGAAGGTTTTAATCTCTGATGGGTGAAAATCAGAGTCAGTCTTCCAAATATTGTATGACTATCAAATTGCAAAGCCTCCATGTGTCCTCCAAGGCAGAACCAAGACCCTCGCTCTTACAGATGAGTCAGTAAGCTGTAATTCTAAGGCAGAGAGGAGCATCGTTTTCCTTAACCGTTCACCTTGGAGTACAACGTGCACCTCACACTTGGCAGTGTTTAAAGGGATGGGTGAATGGAAGAGTTCAGGAGTAAAACCCACCAAATCCTAACATCTGACCCCAGATGCTGTAACAAAGCCCCAGACTTGAGCACTTTGAAGACTAGCAATTTTGAGCCCTATGTTTTCCTACATTCTCATGCCTTAGAGAAAACATAGTAATGAGTGTGTCTTGGAGAAAGACATTTCTCAGACGAGGATATTACACTCTCACCTTGCAAACCTACCGTTACTATCAGATTAGTTCATTTCAATGCTCCTTGCCTATAACCAGCCATAAGAATGTGGAAGCTTTGGCAGAATGACAGCGATCACTTCGAGGCTCACTTCATGCCCACTTTCTGTTTGCAGTGGCCTCTTTTTGTCTTCACATTACTGGGCTCTATGCACACAAGATTCAAACCATCGTGGCTCTTTAATTTTTAGACATACATTATTTCTCCATGTGCTTGTGTTCATCTAGATTACTCTCTGATGCAAGAGTACTTCAAGAACCAGTCAACCTTGCTGCTGCTTGGAAGTATGTCGATGGGGAATATAAAAGCTATCATACTCCTAGCTACTTGACTACGGGTGACAGTAGTTATCCTGTATTTCCATAAGTATAACTGCTGCCATTTCTTGTATTTGGAAAACAGGAATGGTTCTCAGCTTATCAATGAGTACTCTCTGGAGTGTACTGCGTGATAGGCAGATGATCACACCAGTAAAACATAAACAACAATAAATGGGATTCCAAGTGTTGCCGCCAAATCTCTGGTTCCAATGTATTTCATTTCTGCATCTGCTTCTTCATCTACTAAACCTCAAACGTCTACCATGCTGTCAAATTATCAGCCATATATTCCACATTGAAGCCATCGGTTCACCATTATGGGGACCAAATGGACTTTGAAGGCATCGTTTATTCCAGAGAGAAGATACAAAACTCATTCGTAGAGCCTAGTCTGCTATCTGCTCAGTACTCTGAATTACAGCTTTGTATGGGGGAAGAGGAGGAAAGGAGAAGGGAATGACCTACTGGGAATCCTCATTCTTCTTTGACATACATTCCACTGCTATAAATTAACCCTTGAGAAGAGCTAGACAGGCAAACAGTTGCCATATGCCTAGGTAAGACCGCAGCCTCATTGGCAAAGTATTTCAAAGTCTTGTTACACATCATGTCCCTGGAGAAGAGAAACTGCAGAAGGTTGCAATAGCGTCAGAATGAATAATTGAAGCACGGCTCATTCAGTATGTGCGTAAACCAAAGGGTCACAGTGCTGCCTTCTAGTCAGCCGGTGGTGCAGAAACTCACAGAACCATCACCTGGAGATGCTGACCCACTTCCCTGCGAGCTTTCGGGGAGTGGGTTTTCGATGGCAGTGACATTGCCAAATACACGGAGCAGGATTAAGCAAATCCGACAGAAAACTGTGCGTTACAGCATCAGTCGCATACGTGGCTCTTGAGAAAACCCTTGGGACCGAATTCCCCCTCGGAAACTACAGTAGCGATCCACGCGAGGCTAACGCTATTTCCCACCCGACAAACTGTCCCTGCGGGCATTTTGCAGGGTGCCCTCCCCCACGGCCGGCCTCGGGAGGGTCTCCACCGCCAGCTCCACGCGAAGTGGGGGGCCACAATTTCATTCCCTTTCGCACACGACCGCTTAGCCGTTTTATTTCACGCTGGACAACAAAAGCGGGGTGCGGGTGGGTAACTCAGGCGGTTCCCGCTATTGTCCAGCGGGAACGCGGAGGCAGCGCAGCCCGGCCGCCCGAGCCCCAGCATCGCCCCCGAGGACCGCGGGCAGGGGCACCGCGGCGCGTCCCGACACGCGCGTCCCGACACGCGCGTCCCGACACGCGCGCCCGCCTTCGCGACAACCGCGGCCCCTCTGCCCACCGCCCGGGCACCGCTCCGTCCCGCCGGGCTCCCCACCCACAGGCCCGTCCTCACCCACCCCTCCATCGCCCCGGTCCGCACGGACAACCCCAGCCTTACCCCCCCGGCCCCCCAGGTGCGTACCCCGGCACGGTACCTGCAGCCGCCCCGCGGCGGGTCGGCGGCGGCGAGGGGCCGCGGCGCTGCCTGNCGGCGAGCCGGGTCCGCTTCCCCGCTGCCTTCCCGGGAGGAGAGGGCGCCCGGAGCCGGCGCCGTGGGGTTCTGCACCGGCCGCTCGGCACAGCGGCAGATGGAGGCGGGGAGAGAGCCCCGCGCTGCAGCCCTGCCGGGGCGCCGGGCGGGGGCGGGCACGGGCATGGGCACGGGGATGGGG